>JADRCD010218436.1:0-40004 GCA_019843815.1 Montemys delectorum | reverse complement strand
TTGTCCATTTCATCCAGGTTTTCCAGTTTTGTTGAGTATAGGCTTTTGTAGTAGGATCTCATGATATTTTGGATTTCCTCAGTGTCTATTGTTATGTCTCCTTTTTCATTTCTCATCTTGTTAATTAGTAAACTATCTCTGTGTCCTCTAGTTAGTCTGGCTAAGGGTTTATCTGTTTTGTTGACTTTCTCAAAGAACCAGCTCCTGGTTTTGTTGATTCTTTGTATAGTTCCTTTTGTTTCTATTTGGTTGATTTCAGCCCTGAGTTTGATTATTTCCTGCCTTTGACACCTCTTGGGTGAATTTGCTTCTTTTTCTTCTAGTGCTTTCAGTTGTGCTGTCAAATTGCTGGTGTATGCTCTC
The DNA here is from genome assembly GCA_019843815.1 of Montemys delectorum. NCBI lineage: Eukaryota > Metazoa > Chordata > Mammalia > Rodentia > Muridae > Montemys > Montemys delectorum. The sequence continues at coordinate 39,641 of JADRCD010218436.1, read as the reverse complement.
TCTAGTTTCTTTTTGGAGGCACTTAAAGCTATGAGTTTTCCTCTTAGGACTGCTTTCATTGTGTCCCATAAGTTTGAGTATGTTGTGGCTTCATTTTCATTAAACTCTAGAAAGTCTTTAATTTCTTTCTTTACTTCTTCCTTGACCAAGTTATCATTGAGTAGAGTGTTGTTAAGCTTCCACGTGTATGTGGGCATTCTATTGTTTATGTTGTTATTGAGGAGCAGCCTTATACCATGGTGATCTGATAGGATACAAGGAATTATTTCAATCTTCTTGTATCTGTGGAGGCCTGATTTTTGACCAATTATATGGTCAGTTTTGAAGAAGGTACCATGAGGTGCTGAGAAGAAGGTATATCCTTTTCTTTTAGGATTTCTCTGTGCTTTTACAGAAACATATTCACCACTCTTATCACCAGTAAGTGTATTTTTAAATTTGTCATATATGACATCAAGAAAAACACATTTTTAATTTTCATCATGTCATCATTTTTTTTCAACCCTAGAGATATTACAGATGGGAGCTTCCTCAGTTAATATTTATATTGTGTTTTTATGACTCTCTAGTGATAGTGAAAGATATAGTTATCAAAAGTGCTGATTCCAAATCCTGTAAGTCTTTGTTTCATTTTGTACAATTTTCCTGTTTTTTTTTTTCATTCTTGAAACCCCATGCTTACTATCAATTGACCAGTGTTTCATATATGAAGTTGTACAAATTGTCAAAGTCATGAAAGTATGTATAGCATTCCATTTGGAACATGCAGCATACAGAATTCCACAAATGGTTTTCCTACTTCTTGTTCTTAGAATTTCCTTTTCTTTTAAAAAATGTGTATTTTTCATCATGATCTCCACAAAACTCTTTCTGATTTATCTTCAAGACCAGCAATGAATCTAAAATTCAGAAAATCTTACTTTCTTGTTCATCATGATTTCCCTTTTAAACTGGAACTAAAAAGAGAGCAAGTATCTGAGACTAGCCCCAAACGTGTTAAAGCAAATTTTGCAGTGGGGGTTCTTTGCTTCAAACATACTGCAGATTATCTAAGTCTGTGATAATCATCTGAATATCACATTTTGAAAATATCATTCGAATAATATAGGCCTTTGGGCAGTGATGGTGCATGTCTTTAATCTTAGCACTTGGGAGGCAGAGGCAGGCAGATTTCTGAGTTTGAGGCCAGCTTGGTTTACAGAGTGAGTTCGAGGACAGCCGGGGCTACACAGAGAAACCCTGTCTTGAAAAGAAAAAAAAAATAAAAAAAGAAAGAAAGAAAAGAAAAGAAAAGAAAAGAAAAGAAAAATCTATTTCATTTTTTCCCCCACACCTCTTTCTCTAACTAGACTCCTTGTCAGTTTCTCCTTCTATAATTTCTAAATACAAATTTTGCTTGATTATCAAATTACATTTTTGCTTTCCTTTTAGTTTAAACCTTCTCCTTCAAAATTCCCAATATTTTAATTTTGATGACTATTTTCTTAAGAAATACCTTGAATGTTGTTTTCAATCTAACAGTGTTCAATGATTATTTTTCAAGGCTTGTTTCACAATTTACACAGTTAGCTTATATTTCAATCTTATAAAACTCTTCCCGATCCTTGTACTTACTATTGTGGTTCTCACATGTCATGTATTAGACCATCATTTTATGAGTTAAATTGAATCATCTCCATTGGTAGCTCCTATTTACATAAGACACTAGGAAATTATTCAAATCATAGACTCTTCTTCTTTGCATAGACAAAGTTAGTGTACCAGGCTCCCCCCACTATATTACCTCATTAAGCTTCATTCATCAGACATGGGTTTAACACCTAATAATTGCAGGTTGCCATGCTACTCTGTCCTAGAAATAAGACCAAATATAATTATATAATCATGTATCTGAAAAATATGTAATTATATACACCTCACATATTTAAAATAAATTTCTCAAATAAAATAATTATACTAACTTGGTATCAATTACATCTTCTCTAAGTAAATTCAAAATATTCATCTTTGTTTAATCTCATGTAAATGCTGATAAAGAGACTTAGTCCTCCCATTTGAGCTAAATAGAGAGTAATCTTCTTTGATAACTTTTCCAAATTCGTAAAAGATGAAAATTTTGGTTTTTATTTCTCAGCACTTTGGTTTCTTTTTTTTTTTTTTTTTTGGTTCAGACTCTCTGATTTTAGCTGTTTCCTAGGATTGCTCATAAACAGAAGAAGAAATGAAGCTGAGGTCTCAGGAGCAGCAAACAATTGTGGAAAATCATGAGGTAATATTGTCCTTGCAACATTTCCGGCCTACTTTTCAGGACCCAGGGGACTCAGATAAGCATTAGATGCATGTCCAAAACAAACCACAGAGGTCTGTAAGCCACTGTGCACCCTTGGTATAACTTTTTTCACAAGCAATTAACTTAATAGAGTATATTCTTTTACCATGATTCAAAAGTTCAGAACATGAAAGAACTACCTGGGTGTGTGGGTCTGACAATTTGCTGTCTTAATTCAAAATTCCAGGCAATGTTGCATTCATAAAATAACCACACTGTGATATGTAAGCCAAAGGACGTAAGCAATGCATCATGGGTAGGGAGTTTATTTTTGTTATTCTTTTGAAATCTTCAGCTAGTATAGAAAACAGACCCTTTGAGCTAGATCAACAGTTGTACAGGTAGACTTCCTACTTTGGGAAAAGAGCTGGTCTTTAGCTTTCGGGAATCGAGCCGAGCAGATGTGAAAAGTTCAACCAAAGGAAGAACAGATTAAATGCACTTTTGTGGTTGAAAAACCAAAACAGATGTTTTTATTAAACCACAAAAACCTGAACTCACTTAAATAGCACTAGGTGTCTGAATTTTCAATTTGTGTTTGAAATAATTAAAGCATTAAAGCCATAAAACTAGTGTGTGCCCCTAAACTCTTAATCTTTGAATTAAGGAGTTCTAGTATTAATGAAAAAACATGAAAACCACGCAGGAATATAACATTGCTGTTATTATGCTTCTTATCTGAAAAGGAAAGAAAAAGTGTCTGAAATTTAAAACAAAACTTTTTAGAGATTTTTATTATTTTATTCAAAAACATTTTGAAAACATAGTCATTAAATGATGTTCAAACTCTTACCAGAACAATCCTGCTATGTGTAGATTAATGTTACTACAAGGTCAACATGAATGAAAGGATAAAGTCATAGAGCAGAATGAAGATAATGCTAGTATATGAATTCACAGGCTATTGATCAATTTACTGGAATACTTCCCTGCTCATGACAGCCTCTACCATGGGAGATAAAATGTGTGGGAAAGCAAATTCAGGTCCCATAAAGCTGTACCTACTAACTCACATTTAATTTTGGTTCTCTCTGTTTTAACATTAATAGTCCACTCCTCTACTTCAAACCAAAAGGTTAAAAGTCCAACTTAAAATAATTAAGAGAGAGACATGGACAGAGACTGACACAGAGAGACAGACACACAGAGAGTCAGAGACAGTGACACTGGAGAGACTTGTCTCATGGTTAGAAGACTTTGATCATTAATCTAGATATAATTTACACTTTGGGCCAAGAGGGATGTATTTAGCTAAAATGGACTTTAAAGATGCAGTCTTTTACTTTTATTTGGAAAAATGACTGTTGCACGATGTGGGATGATTTAGGAGAGAGCTGGGAGCATGCTAAGCTTCTCTGTCATGTAATAATTGAGTATTGAGAGTAGAAGAATCTCTAATGGTTATCCGTTCTCACAGGACGGATCCTCTTCTCCACTGTAACTCTAAAATTGGGAAATGAATGAGGGTGACTTCCAAGTTGTCTGGGGATTTTTTTTTTTAAATTGCACATCATTTTCTTTTTATATACACATTTCAAAAGTTCCCTGAGGTTGTTCTGGCTCCCAGCCCTCATTTCACCATTCTGCCCTGACCTCCTTGAGAACTAAACTCTTTATTCTATTTTTTTCTTAACACCTCTGTGCATATGACCACTGTTTCACTTAAGCAACCTACAAAAAGGCCAGACTGTTATAGCTTCTATAATTTATGAAAGAATGTAAAACATCGCATTGGTTATACACCTATGTTGTATAAAATAAAAAGTTCTTAGAATTGATTTCCTTGTTTTTTTTTATGTTTTTAATGTATTATTAGAACAATTAGGATGAGTTTATATGACTTACATTTGTGGGTTATATAATATTTTGATTAAATAGTTGTAAATGGTGATAAATGATGATAAAGTATATCTGATTGATTAGGAAAATTAAGACATCCTTACATTTAGAGAGAAGAGTTTTCAATTATAGATGACTTATTTAAAAAATAGTTTGTTGACAATTTTTTTGTTTTCTATTTTACTTTTATTATTTTAGTTTTAACCACAGTTTCTGTTCCCTCCACTCCTCCCAGTCCAACACACACACACACACCCCAAACTACTCTACCATTTCTCTTTAGAAAATGGCAGTCCTCCCATGGATATCAACCTGCCGTGACATATCAAGTTGCAGTAAGCCTAGGCACTTCCTCTTCTATTAAGGGTTGACAAGTCAACTCAGTAGGTGGAAAAGGGTCCCACAGGCTGACAACAGAGTCACAGACAGCTCCTGCTCCTACTGTTAGGAGTCCAACAAGAAGATCAAGCTATGCAACTGTAAGATATATGCAGAAGAATCTAGGTCAGGCTCATGCCGGCTCTCTGGTTGGAAGTTCAGTCTCTGGGAGCCCCTATGGGTTCAGGCTGGTTGCTTCTATGACTTTTATTGTGGTGTTCTTGACCCTTCTGTCTACTACACTCTTTCTTCTCCTTCTTCCAAGAGATTCCCCAAACTCCACCTAAGTTTGGCTCAGTCTCTGCATCTGTTTCCATCAGTTACTGGGCAAGGCCTCACTGATAACAACTTAGCAAGATGCCACTCTGTAAGTATAACAGACTATCATTAGTATTTGTTTCATTGTTTTTTTTCTTTTCTCCTTTCTTGTTTTTAATTTAATTTTATTTTTTACTTATTTACTTTACATCCCACTCATTGCCCCCTGTCACTCAGCCCCTCCCCCAATCCTTCCCTCATCCCTCCTTCCCTTTTCCTCTGAGTGGGTGAGGGTTCTCCTGGGTATACCCCAATTCTGGCACATCAAGTCTAAGTGAGGCTAGGTGCTTCCTTTCCTACCCATAAGGACATGCAAGGCAGATCAGCTAGAAGAACAGACAGGCAAGAGTTTTTGAGATAGCCCTGGCTCCAGTTGTTCAGGGCCCACATTAAGACCAAGCTGAATATCTACTACATACGTGTGGTCCTATGTATATTCTTTTGTTGGTGTTTTAGTCTCTGAGAGCCCCAAAGGTCCAGATTAGTTGATTCTGTTGGTCTTCCTGTAGAGTTTCTATCCCCTTTGGGGCCTGCAATCCTTCTTTCTATTCTTTCATAAGAGTCCCCAAGCTCCATCCATCCTCTGTTTCGTGGTGAGTGGTGGTGAGTGTCTTTATCTGTCTTAGTCAGCTGCTGGGTGGATCCTCTCAGAGGACAACATGATCCTTTTTGCAAGCATAACATGGTATCATTAATAGTGTCAGGAACAAGTGTTTGTTCATGGGATGGATCTCAAGTTTGGCCAGTTATTGGTTAGCCATTTCCTTAGTTTCTGCTCTAACTCCTGTGCCTGCATTTCTTTAGGCAGAACAAAATTTGGGTTGATTTGTGTCTCTATCATTCCACAGTAGTTCCTGCCTGGTTGTAGGAGGTGGCCTCTTTGGGTTCCATAGCCCCAAAGTAGTGAGTCATAGTAAAGGTCACCTCATTGATTCTTGGGTACCTCCCTTATCCCTGCTTTCCATCTTGTCCTGGAAATGCCCCACACCTCCTCACCCCCATTAGTTGTAGATTTCCACTCATTTTCATGGCCACCTAGCTTTCTCCACACCTGATCCTGAACCCCTATTCCTTTCCCCATACCCTTCCTTTCCAGTTCCCTTCTTTCATCTGACTCTTATGACTATTTTATTCCTCCTTCTAACAAACCATAGGTGTCAATCTAGACTACTACACCCAGCAAAACTCTCAGTCACCATAGATGGAGAAATGAGATATTTCAAGACAAATCCAATTAAAAGAATATCTATCTTGCTTACAAAAAAATCAAGCCATACAGAAAATGCTAGAATGAAAATTCCTACTCAGGAAGGATAATATCATTCAGGAAAATACAGGAAATAAGTAGTTTCATACTAGGAAATACAAGGAAAGCACACACACACACACACACACACACACACACACACACACACACACAGACACACACACATACACACACACACACACACACACACACACACACACACATATACACACACATACAAACATCACCTATATCAAAATAACTGGTCACCAATATCTCTCACCATCAATGGACTCAATTCCCCAATAAAAAGACTCATGCTAACAGAATGGATGTGAAAACAGGATTCATCATTCTGGTCCATACAAGAAATACACCTTAGTCATAAAGGTAGACATTACCTCAGAGTTAAGGGCTGGAAAAAAGTTTTCCAAGAAAACAGACCCTAGAAGCAAGCTGGATTACCCATTCTATTATCTAATAAAACAGACTTTCAACCAAATTTAATCAAAAGAGACAGAAAAGGACACTTCATGGTCATCAAAGAAAAAGTCTACCAAGATGGTATCTCAATTCTGAACATCTATGCACCAAGCACAAGGACATACATATTTGTAAAAGAAACATTGCTAAAGCTTAAATCCCACATACAACCCCATACAATAATAGTGGGAGCCTTCAACACCCAACATTCATCAATTGACTGGACATCCAGACAAAAACTAAACAGAAATAATGAAACTAACCGACCTTATGAATCAAGTGGACCTAAGAGACTTCATGATTCATTCTTTCTTGGGTCACCTTCTGCTTCCTGGCCCTTGAGCAATGTCAGGAGATGGCATGAGAAGAATCTAGTGACATGGGTCTCAAGCTGGAGCAATTATTGGTTGAACACTCCCATAATTTCTGTGCCATCTTTATCTCAGCACACCTTGTAGGTAGGACAAATTGTAGGTTGAAGGTTTTGTGTTTAGCTTGATATCCCAATCCCTCCATTGGAAGTATTGATTAGTTACAGGCTTTGTACCCGCCCCCTATTGCTGGAAGTCTTAGATAGGGTAACTCTCAATGATTCCTGGGAGCTTTCGCTGCACTAGGTTTGTAGTTTATCTCAGAAATGTGTCCCATCCTGATACTAGGATTATTTTTGGCTCTCCCACTACTCTCTTCCTCATCAGACAAGTCAACAAAGCAAGCATCTCCGTATGTTCACTAAGTTGATAATGGTAGAAAATAGAGACGGTACTTCTGTTATGTGAGGGGACATTCAATCCTAGCCTTCAAATATGTAAAAAGAATAATTAGCTTAGAAGGGGTAAGCTACCATCTCCAAGAAAGTTGTACACATAACTTAAATAAAATAAAATCCATGTTTAAAAGATTCCTAAAAATATTTTCTCAATTTGAAGTAAATTATTTTTCACTAGCCTCTCATACCCTTCAACAGTCTATGGTGCTGGTGCTGCTGCTGTTTGGTTCATAATACATAGTCTTTATTCAATATGAATTTTGTCATTTTCTGCTCAGAACTAGCTGATTTTGATAACCAAATATACAACTTCATATTTGATTCTGATTAAATGTAATTTTTTTTGCAATCTCAATTCTAGATTATTGAGATGTGTTTGTATATTTACACTATATTGACAAATACTATTTATCTTCCATTTTCTTGTTATTTTAAGATGAAATCTATCTTTCTGTCTGTCTTTCTCTCTGCATCAATTACTACATCTTCAAAAACGGAGCAAGTCTGAAAGACTATAATATATATTTCTATGTATCAGGTGAGCAATGTATCAACGAGCAATAATCAAATGACTACAGTTCCTTTTATATGGGGTGAATTTAACACTTATAATCTTTTCAGAATACAACAAAGAGAAAGGAGAATTGAAAGATGTAGAGAAATAGAGAACACCAAATAAATGCCCCTTGGTTTCAATTCTTGCTGTGTTCCTACTTTTCATGTTGATTTGGACATTTTGTCAAGCTGAGTGTGTGTCTTGTTTTTAAGGTTTGTTTTCAGATGTTTAATGTAGTTCTCAAGAAGCCAAGCTGCTTAATATAATGTATAAACATAGATAAAATTCTTCTTTTCATAGCTGTAGAAAAAACTCACTTTTGTTTGTTAGTATTACTGAGACATTTTTAAAATTTTTTCAAGGGCAATTTTGACTTCAAATTACTTTTATGCTACAAATAAGATGTGAAAACTTCAGCAAGACATGACTATAACCTGACTGCACAACAGCAGCAAATCCCTACTTTAAATGAAAGTATGTAGTACATAGCTTCTCATGGAAATCAAGATGTATTGTTATTGTGTTTCTTATTATTCTCCCAAACCAGTAAGCTTCTCATAAAATAAAGTTGTTATTGGAATCTGACTTGTTACTGTGGGTAATTATTTTTTTCTTGTACTTGTGGACAGAAATTTTGTATTTTAAAGCCACTTAACTTCTGTTGTTTTCCTGAGTCCTTTAATGAATGAGTAGACTTCTCATAGACTTAAACATTTCAGTATGAAAGTGCAGGGCAAGGTGAAGGAGACAGAATTGGAGCCCTTTCATTGAAAAAGAAATGGTTCCTCATCAGGCTTTTCAAAACTCTTTCCTCCAGGTCTGCTTTCTCTATAAACCAAATTTCATATAGTTTTCATGACCCAGATGGAGATTCAAAGTTTTCATTGAGTAGTCTCTGAGTAATGATATTCTGTGCTAAATTTCCTTCTTGTAATGTTATATCATTTTTTTCATTCTATTCTTTTATTTTTAGTTTTTTATTGGTTATTTTATTTATTTACATTTCAAACGTTATCCCTCTTCCCAGTTTCCCCTCCACAAACCCCCATCCCCCCTCCCACTGCTTCTATGAGGGTGCTCCCCCACCCTCCTATCCACCCACTCCTTCCTCAGTGGCCTAGTGTTCCTCTATCCTTGGTCATCAAACCCCCACCGGAACAAGGGGCTCCCTTCCCAGTGATGCATTATATCATTTTTGTAAAAAGTTTCTTCATAATTATCTATTTATTCAGTAAATATAGCTTAAGTTTTTGCCATAATCTATTAAGCCCCATGATAGAACAGTAGAAAAAAATTTAAAAAGACCTATCATATCCTAGTCTATCATCAAGAGAGTCTATTTAATGTATACTGTCTAGTGTAAGCAGGGAAGTCCTAGAAGCAATAGGAACATACAAATTACTCCCTATTCAAGCTGGAGTTTCAAGGACCGTTTATAAAGCACCCATGCCTGTCTTCATGCCTGCTGCCTGATTTATGTGCCCTTTTATAGTGCTCCAGGCAATTTAAATATACAGCTAGAGTTGAGGGCAAATGAACCTTAGTCCATCTGGATGAGGTGTGGAGCCTTGGTTTACTGGGTGTTCACTGATGCTCATCTTCCCAACCAGTGGAACCTAACCGCACTCTTCCCTTTGCACTGACTGTAGAAACAGTCAAAGAAGTCTCAAGAATTAATGGTTGTTTTGTTAATAATAGTATTCTTATTGTTAAGCTGTGGGAGCAACTAGCAAGTTCTGACCCTGAGGCTCTTTCTCTACTTCTTATCATTAGGCTTTAGAATTCTTACAAGTCCTTTACCGAAAGAGAGATGGTGCCTAAGCAGTCTGCGGCCTCACTAACGAACACTGTCCACCAGGCAACTGTCCCTAAACTTTACCCACACTGTCCCCAAACATTAATTTTCTGGGTCTAGTTGCACTATTAGTTCAAGTAAAAGTGAACATATTTTGTGGTACCTATGAATAGAAAAATTCAAATAATTTAGGTAATTAACTAGAGTTACTCTTTCAAAGTCAGCCTGGAGATAGTATCATTAATATACACAGGTAACTGGAGGCTGGAGTTTTCATCCTTGGCCTGGGTAATTGCCTCTTTCCTCATCCTGTCTTTCTAATTTGCTATGTAAACAAAACCAAAACAAACCAAAAAAAAAAAAAAAAAAAAAAAAGAAAGAAAGAAAAAAAAGAAAAAAGAAAAGAACAAAAGCAACTTCTTGGCTTTATTTTATTTTATTTTATTTTATTTTTTGCCTATATATCACTACTCAAAAGACAGGACTGTTAAGGTGATAGCAATTTAAGATAGGACTGTGCAATTCAAAACACACGAAAAAAGATAACAGATTTAGTGAAATTGACATATGTTAGTGATTATGCAATCATTCATTTCCCACAGATTTCTTTTTATAGGAAACTTTGGAAAATCCCAGAAGAACTGACCGAGTCATTTAAACCACAACAGGTTTCTTTCAACATCAAAACCATGAGTAGGAGTGGGCGAGGAATAATTTAGCTTTTTCGTTTTTTCTTAAAGACAGGGACAGCCCGGTTCTGACTGTGCGAAGCTGCGGCTTTGCCTCCAGTGGATGCCTTCAGAGCAGCAGATCTGACTTCCCCCTCAAACCTACGAGTCTTAAAAACACCCAAGCAGAGGAAGCATATTTTCCCCATGACATGAGAAAAGGTCACAGAGATCCAAATGAAAACGGACATTTCGCCCGAGTGACTGTTTGTATCTCACCTTGGCTGTGTGCCTAATTCAACAGGCACTTAGGTGGCTGAAGAGGGAAATTTTTGTAACCGTGAATCCCGCCCCGAGTTGGACAGAGAGCCTTTTGACAGCAGGCCGAGTTCCTTGTGCTCGCTGGCAAAATTACCACATTTCTCTTCCCGTTGTTGTAAGGGTTTGAAAATCCCTCATTTCCTGGCAAAAGTTTTCTTTCTCCAGGAGATAAAGGAAGGCATCTTCCTTCTACACCATAGAATACTTCTGTCACCTCAGAAACGTTTTTCAGCCAGGCAAGGTTGCTTGAACACTCACTTTAGCTCTCCAGGGCCTCTTGACAGCTGGCTGATGACCAAAGAGTCTCAGGGAAGTACTCCCTTCTCTGATTGTCCATGTCAGTGGGAGTCTGTGGGCTGTCATCAGAAAGTTCATCTTACATGTATGACTACAGGGCCTGTGTGTGTTCAAATATGTATGTCTGATGTGTGGGCAGAGTGCCTAGTTTGAAGCTTTTATGCATGCTCAAGAACTGTGACTGTGAAGGCCAGAGCAGAATGAAGGTACCACTCACTCCTTGGTTGCTCCCTAGGAAGTACCATGACTTCTTTGGTGATGGGAGTCTAGCATAGTGACATAGACAGACTATTGGGCCATTCAGAAATAGACAACCCAACCTACCCTGGGGACAAAATGAATCAACACAATCTTTGTCTCGGTGACATTTAACAAAATAAGTTGAGAACTTTAAAATGCCACATCTATACTTTGGAATTGTTTTTAAGTTTAAACAACAGAGAATAATATAGTTTAGACACTGTCGTTTAAAATAGGATGTCCTAATTAATTTGGATCAACCTGACACTAACCAGAGTCATTTGGGAAGAGCAAAACTCAGTTGAGAAAATGCCCACAAAGATTGGTCTGTTGGACATTTCCTTGGTTGAGGATTATTGTAGGAGCAGCGCCACCCCTCCTGGACAGGTGGTCCTGGGGAATGTAAGCAAGCAGGCTGAGCAAGCCTTGGGGATTAAGCATAAGCACTGTTCTTCTAAGACTTCTGTTTCAGTTTCTATCTCCAGGTTCCTGTGGCTAGTAAAGGTGTAGCTTCAGTTAGTCCCAGGATTGAAGGGGTCATCAAGATAAGCTCAGAAGTGTTAGAGTTGGTGAACAGAGTCCAGTAGAGGCTATGTGTGAAGGTACATCCCAGGTGCAGCAGAGACTCCTGCATTTTGGAGATGGCATGGGACAAGGCTGAAGCCAGCAGATGTATAGAGGATGGTTGGCCTGGGCCTATGAGAGAAGCTGTGTGTGTGCTGTTCATGGTAGAGCTAGAGAGCTGGGTCAGCAGATCTGAGACCCAGAAGTCTGTCACGGAGGTGTCCACTGTTGGTCTTTGGCTCTGCTCTGCTTTGAATGTAATTCTGCCCTGGTGCTTTCCTCTTGAAATGAGAAAGTATATAACTTATCTTTGATTTTTACTTGAGCTCTCAGTTGAGAGACTGAACTTTGAATGAAAATTTGGATATTTATAAAAAACTGACCTTTAAAGTGTTTGCATTTTTAAAGGCTGGGAAGGAGGGAGGCAAAAGGAGTTTGTTCTTGTTGTTTTTGTTTGTTTGTTTGTTTTTTGGAGGGGAACCTGGGAAAGGGAAAATTTACATGTAAATAAAGAAAATATCTAATAAAAAAAAGAAGTTGGAATGTTCTTTACATGGAGATACTGAGCGATTGAGAGCTTTGGAGATAAATAAAAATGAAATGTAATGTTAGTAGTATGTTTTGAGTGTCAAGTTGACTTGGGTTAAACTGTCCTAGGTAGTTTTTTGGTAACTTGACATTTGCTGAAGTCATTTGAGAAAAAGGAACATCAGCTGAAAGAATGACCACAGTATGTCACCCTGTAGACAAGCCTGTGGGTCATTTTATTGATTAACATTTGATGTGGAAGGGTACCTCATGGTGCATTGTGCTAGGATGCCTGGGCAGGTGGTCCTGGGGTGTGTAAGAAGGCAGGCAGAGCAAGGTGTAAGGAGAAGGCCAGTAACCAGGGTTCGTCCATAGCTTCTGGTTCAGACTTTGACTCCAGGTTTCTGTCTTGAATTTCTTCTCTAACTTCCCTCAGTGATAGATAGGACCTGTAAGCTGAAATTAATCCTCTCCTCCCCAAATTGCTTTAGTAATGGTGTTTTATTATAGCAGTAGAAGCCACAACTAAGACACAAGAGGGAGAAGCTAGACATGACAGAGGACTCAGAGACTAACTAGTGCTTTCTAAACCTTCCTATCAAGGTTATCATTAGTTTTTCTGTTTTTTGTTTGTTTGTTTGTTTGTTTGTTTGTTTTTATAAATCCTAAGCCAAAACCTGATTTGATACAATGGATTGCACTGTAATGCTAGACTTGTATGTGTGTGTGTGTGTGTGTGTGTGTGTGTGTGTGTGTGTGTATAGAATTATGTCATTGGTTTGATATGCACGGTATTATGTGGCTGCATTTTGGGGTGAGGGTAGGTCAAACCACTTTAGATAGAAGGTTTGGGGTAGGGAGTGCAGAAAAGTTATACTCAATCTACTTCTGTCCACAAGGTAGATCTTTCTGGCTTTGTTGTTGACAAAAAGTTGTTTGTATGTTTATCTACAGAATGGGTACCAGGCCCTTGACTGTGTAGGTTACTTGTCCCTCTGAATTCAAAATAGTTGACATGATATAGGCAATGGTCTTATACATTTTGGGGCTATGTCTGGCTGGTGTGGATAGACTGAAGAGCTCTTGTTTTCAATGTGCTGCTGTTTATACATCTGACTTTTATCATGGATGGCTGAATTTGAGACTACTTAATAAAAAACTGCAAAGGAAATAAACAAAAGTGTTTTACAGTGCAGTGGCACAGGGTTCCTTTAACAGGATATTCTTCTGCACCCAGTGCAAAACCTTGTAAAAATCCAATAAATAATAGTTGGCTGAATTAATAAATGCATGATGCTCTTGGAAGACTTTGTTAATGGTATAGATTATATATAGTTTAGAATTGGTAGTTATATTTAAATAATTCATGTGGATATTTCCTTAAATGGTATGATAAAATGAGAGCTGTTGAAGCACCAGAATGGATTTACTATCTTTTAAACTCTTTCTTTTCACTACAAGTAAATCTCATGTTGCAAATGCTAACTATGAAAACATCATATAATATCTACCTGGTATCACAACCTCCTTAGAATTCAGACAGTGAACATTTATAATCCTAAGTAGGGACTATTTAAGGTAATGAGTTCTGAATAATATTTATTAACTATATTTTAATGATCCATCTTTTTTATTAAAAACATTAAAATCTTTTAGGAGTCACTTCATAAATGTACTTTTAATTCTTTTACTGTATTCATGGGCCACTGCTTTCTTAAGAAAAGAGATTAGGTGACTCAGGTTTAGAGAAACAAATTACTGTGCTAATCTTCAGGTATTTCTCTTTCTGCTATGACCACTGATGCAGTAGGCTTTTCATTACTGTGGTACTGAACTATTTGCCAGAGATGAGAAATCTGGTGCTAAAGGGAGAAAACCTAGAAACAGACTAACTCTTCCAAAATAGTATAGAGAATCAGCAGAGAGACATCTTCTACTGTATAGGTAACATAATGTAACACGAGAACTTTTGGTAACATTTATAGACATAGTCTCAGGATTCCCAGAATTATAGATCTGCGTTTCTATGTGGCATGCAATGTTGAACAGCCAGGAACAAGATGGCTATCCTGTTCTATAGAATAAAGTGTTTCGTTTGACCTTGAAGATTTTTGCCAAGTTGAGTGGCATTGCTCGCCCTGTTTCTGGCTTCATTTCACAAGTTAGGATCGAATAACACTAATGTCCCTATCTCTTGTGATAATCTTCTTATGCTGGATACTACTGATTTCTTGATGAGGCAAGTACACTTCAATTAGCCGTGCTCTGGTTCTGTTGTGGTCTTGTTCACAACTTCTCTCTATACGTTACTCGCATGGTCAGCACAGACTTTTTTGTTTTTAACCATTGTCGGGGGCACTGAAGGCCTTGCTAGAATTTTTCTTCTGCTACAGGAATGTTTTATAACCTGTCTCAACGTTTGATCCTATAATGTGCTAGAAAATATAATGAAGTCTCTGTGGGTTTTTAAAATATGTCTGAATCTGTACTTTAACAACCTGTGTGCATTCTATCTCTTTTGTTTTTAAGGAAATATGGCACAGACTACTAACCAGGCTTTATCGCTCTACTCTTTGTTACTTTTCCTATTTTAAATCTTTTGTTGCATTTGTTCAAAGAATTCTTCCCTTAAATTTGGCACTCTGTGACTGCCTGGAAGTCATAGTGAATATTGTACACAGCTTCTGTATGAAGTTAGGGTAGAGTTTTTTAATGTCACAAGGCCTGGCCAAGTGCTGATAGACAGCAAATTTGCTACTGTTCTCAAGGCTTACAGCTTTCTTATACTTTACCATTTAACCTGAGTCAACTTTGTTTAGCTCAAAAGTGAAAATTATTTATTGAATTACAACAGGATTCACATTACATGTAATAAGTCAAATAATTTCTCGTACATGTATTTAGGAGGACATATTTCCAATAAATAGCAACATAAAAATGTTCTTGCCTCAAGTTTCTGTTGCTGTATGACTTTCTTCTTAGTCCACTGAGGCAACATTTTCCTCTTTCAATTTCTCTATTAACTTTAATTAGACTCATGAGTGTGCTGGCCAGGTGGGTTTTCCCTAAACACTCACAACCCGGTTTTCTAGGCTAGCAGTAGAATTAAGTTAAGCTGCAATTTTGAAGCAGAGTCAACAATTATAAGCTGTAGAAGGTTCCAGGGCCACCACAGCTCATTTTGTCCACCAAGGACTTGAGCAGGAGGTCCTTTAGTAAGCCAGGAGAGGCATTTTTTAGGGAATGCTATGGATCCATTTTTGAAAACAATATTGGTTATGATTCCACAGCTGGAAGATCTCCAAGGAAATGTCTGTCCCTGTGAAAACATGCTTCATCCATATGGCACAGGGAACACCATCGTGAGTGGCTGGTTCTCTGTTTTTTCCTAGACATATTGTGCAATATGGAATTTTCCATTTGTGTCGTCATAATAGACTAGTTAAGGTTAGTCTAATTTGACATTTTGGTTCATTTTGTTTTGTTTTGTCTTCTCAGAAGCATAAACTTGCCCACATCATGAGTATCCTTTGGGATATTAATATGCATCTCATTTGTAGTTTTCTTACAAAGTCTTTTAAAAAACACAGACTAGAGCTGAGAATCTTCCTGCCACCCTACAGGCATTAGATCAGCTCAGGTACTGGCTGCTGGCTTAATACAAGGATAGGATTTCCATTTACTTCAGGCAGGCTTAATGTATTGTTCTCGGAGTGAGACAGTCAGAATGAGTCAGGAGCCAAAGAATACACTTTATAGACACAAATAATCGTAAATTCAGAATGTCACCTTTAGGCAGAGGCATTTTTATTATTGTTAGTGGAGCTGCTGAGTAGGTTTGATGTTTTATTCTCTGGAGGACTCAATGTTCCTGAGTCCTGGAGCCCTGTCTTTATCAGGCTCACAAGGAGGGAGCCCAGCCAAACTTGCTTCCTATACTTCTCTATGATTGATAGCAGATGGCATGCTTTAAAATAAACCTATCCATTAGCAGTCCTCAGTGTTTTTACTCAAGGCATTTACAACTGTCTCAAGCAGGAAACACATTCACTCCACAAGCAAGCTTCAGTCCACAACAGCTGTACAGGTGCAAATCTCTCATTAACTCTTAAATAGTAGTGAGATAAACAATGGCCCTCTCTTACTTTATTTAGAGGCATATACTCCAAAGCTCTTGTGGATTTAGTCTCCTCCATGAAAGAGGACTTTTACTCAGGCACAGCTATATTACACACCAGTACGCTTCTCCTTGGAATGTAGGTGTCATGTGGGTATTATACTTTAAAAGTTTGCATCTATACACACAGATTTAGTAATGCATTACCAGTCTCTCAAGAGTATTTCCAAAGACTTAAAAAAGAAAAAGACTCAGAAAACATCCCTGGCATTTCTCAGGTGCCTGGTTTCCTGTGCCTAAGCTGGGTGTGCCCTGAGACATCAGATTCATGTTGAGAGTGGTGAGCTCACAGCTTAATTTTAGGCTGAGCATTGAATTCTTAGCCTATTGATAGATGATGTTATTTTTACCGCTATGTTTAATTCATGTTTAATTTAGGAGAAAAGAGTGGCCTCAGGATTTTGACGTGTGTTTGGGGGTGGAAAGAAAGCCTTGTACTTTAAGTCAGTTATTAATACTGACTTTATTTTAGATATTGTTCTAGAAAGCTACTAAAATAAGAGTTTTTTTTTAATCTTACCAAAAAGCTTAAAGAAAGTATTAATGTCTTGGGTTTTACAAATGAGAACACCACTGAGCTCTTTTTGTTTTAATATAAAATGGGCTTCTAACCAAAGAGTTTTCATGTTCATGATACTTTGGGGGCCTTCTGTCTCAAAGTTTTTATTTCTTAGTTTAGATTCTAAGTTTGGGCACATAATTATATAATAAGCCTAATATTGCTACTATGATGGTGGAAAAAATTAGTGTCTGTATATTGCTTAGACCTGAATGTAGCTTTTCGTTTTATATTGCCATCTCCAATGCTAGTAAAGATATTCCAGTGACATTAAACACCTGAGGTATATTGGTCCTCTCTGCTTTCCTTCTATGTCTGGAACTCTATGCTTAGAAAAAATTTAATGTCCAAACAAATCAATTCTGTTTTTTTTTTTTATTTCACACTTTATTAATTAGATGCGTACAGAGTTGCCAATCAGAAACACTCATCAGCATGAGGTAATACCAGTTTTCACTTGAAATTGATAAGACTTTGCCCCAAAGCAAAGTAATTTGACACTTTAGCTTCAGCAGCTTTATTATTGGTGAATGTGTAATTCCCTTAGGCCTTCTGAAATAATGAAAGTGGTTAATGGAGCCCTCATTACAACCTTCCATGGGTCCCCATGGGCCCATGCTGCCATGATAGGTGAACCTGAGCCAAAATATCTCTTCAGTGGGCATCTGGAGAGGCGAAGCAGTATAAGTCATAAAATATGCCCCATGACTACCCTAGCCCATGATATTTTTTAAGAGGATAGTTCATATTAAATAGAAGTGTGCCATTGATCTTCTTGTGAACAATATAGATGGTCCTAAAAAATATAATGGAAGGATCCAAGTATGTACATAGTACTTTCTACCATCATCTTTATGGGTCTCAAGAGTCATCGTGGTGAAACAATCATCTCTCTCTCTCTCTCTTTCTCCCTTCCTCCTCCCTCTCTCTCTGTCTCTCTCTGTCTCTTTGCCTCTGTCTCTGTCTCTCTGTCTGTCTCTCTGTCTCTCTCTTTCTCTCTTTCTCTCCGTCTCTCTCTCCCCCTCCTCCCTCTTTCTTTCTCTCTCTCTCTTTGTATCCAGTTTTGTTTACTGTTACTTTTTGTCTTTTGTTTGTGATTTTTTTTTTTTTGACTCAGAGACTCACTGTGTTACTGAGTTGGCCTCTAACTCAGGGTCCTTCTGCCTCTGCCTCTTGAGGAGCAGATTATGCAGGCAAGCTCTACTCTGCCCAATGACACAGTTGCTTTTTAGATTTTGTAAATTCATTCAAATAAGTTTTAGAATAAGCATACCCCAAAACAAGATAAGGTAAAAACATCACTAGAATAACCAGGGATATTTAAGTGAAAAAAATATTCTCATTTAGAAATAGAGTATTTCTTTCATTGGTAAAGATACATGATATCAGATGATTATGTTTGCAATAACCTTTGGTGGCCAGGATCATTTCATTTGGATTTCTGAGAAGTAAGTTCATATTGGAAGTGGCTATAAAAGGTAATGCCAGGCTGAATGGATATTCCATTCCTCTTGTAAGCTTCAAGGGCATATGGCTGAGAACCTGAGATCACTCAAGGGCATTCTGGCATAGAGCTTTAAAGAAGCAGGGGCATTAATGGCTCCCTTCCACACTTCATCACTAGTTTCAGTATCACAGTAAATGCGATTAAGGTTGGGTAGATTTATAAACTCTTTAAACAGAGGAAAAAATGCACAAGGAAGGGACATTAGGATAAGAAGTATATGTGTAACCTTAAGTTCTGCAGAAGGAAATCTTTAGTAAGAAATCTTTTGTTTTTTTTTTCAAGATGGATGTTATGAGCTTGAAGAGTTTAAGAATATGCTTAAACATTAAGATCTTGTAGAATGAATTGATTCATGCTAAGATTGCATTACTATCAAAGTAAGCTATGAATTCATTACACCTATTAGATATGAAGCCTCTTATTTTGTGCAATTGCAGATAATCAGCCTTTGGAACATAATGGTAGGAAATATTTCCTTGTCTTCTTCCCTTTGGATTAAAAACTCTAGATCTTCATTCTTTTTGGGGGGGTTATTTATTTCATTTTAAACTTTTTACTTTATTCATTTCACATTCTCTTATTGCCCCCAACTCAATCACCACTACCCCCACAGTCCTTCTTCCCATCCCCCTCTCCTTCTCCTCTGAGAGTATGGGGGGGACTGAGTATCTCTCCACCGTATTACATCAAGTCTCAGCAGGATTGGTTTAATCTTCTCCCACTGAGACAAGACAAGCAGTCCAGCTAGAAGAACATATCCCATGGATAAGCACCAGGTTTGGGATAACCCTCACTCCGTTTGTTCGGAACCCACATGAAGATCAAGCTGCACATATGTAGCAGATGTGTGGGGAGGCCTAGGTCTAGCCCATGTATGCTCTTTGGTTGGTGGTTCAGTCTCTAAGGGCTCCAAGAGTCCAGGTTAGTTGACTCTGTTGGTCTTCCTTTGGAGTTCCTATCCCCTTTCTGGTCCCAAATCTTTATCCCTAATCTTCCTTAATAGTCTCCAAGCTCCATCCACTCATTGGCTGTACCTGTCTGCATCTTTCTGAGTGGAGGGTACTAAGCTGCTGGGTAGAGCCTCTCAGAGGACAGCCATGCTAGACTCCTGTCTACAAGCATAACAGAGTATCATTAAAGTGTCAGGGATTAGTGCTTTCCCATGGGATGGGTCTCAAGTTAGGCCAGTCATTGGTTGGCTATTCCCCCAGTCTTTGCTCCATCCCCTTTCCCTGCATTTCCTGTAGAAGGGATAATTTTGAGGTTGAAAGTTTTGGGGGTGGGTTGGTGTTCCTATCTCTTCACTGGGGTTCCTGCCTAGCTATGGGTGGTAGTCTCTTCAGTTTCCATATCCCCAATACTGTGAGTTACAGCTAAGCTCACCCTCATTGAGCCTGAGGTACCTCCCTTATCCAAGGCCTCTGTCTTTTCCTAAAGATGCCCTCCCACCTCCTCAGCCCCCATCAGTTGTGGATTTCCATTTATTCTCATGGCCTTCTGGCCATCTCTCCTGTCCCTTTCCACATCTGATCCTGAATGCCCCTGTTTCTTCCCTCCATCTGCCTCCTCTGAATATTTTATTCCCTAATCTAAGTGAGGTTCTAGTATCCTCTCTTCTACCTTTCTTCTTCTTTTTTTTTTTTTATTTTTTTTTTTTTAGCTTCTTTGTGTCTGTGGAGTGTAAAATGGTACTTGTATTTTATGGCTAATATTCATTTATAAGTGAGTACATATTATGCATGCCCTTTTGGGACTGGGTTACCTCACTCAGGATGCTATTCTCAAGTTTTATCCATTTGCCTGCAAAATTCATGATGTTTTTGTTTTTAATTGCTGAGCAGTATTCTATCATGTAGATGTACCACATTTTCTTTATCAGTCCTTCAGTTGAGGGACATCTAGATTGTTTCCAGTTTCTGACTATTACAAATAAAGCTGCTATGAACATAGTTGAGCAAGTGTCTTTGTGGTATGGTGGAACATCTTTTGGGCATATGCCCAGAAGTAGTATAACTGTGTCTTGAGGTAAACTATTCTCAGTGTTCTGAGAAACTTACAAATTGATTTCCAAGGTGCTTGTACAAATTTGCACTCCTGTAAGCTCCTTGCATCCTAGGTTCACAAGTATAAGCTGAGAATAATAGGCAGGTTCTGCAAAACAAGGTTAGATCTACTGGCTTCAGCCTCTTTTCCACCACTTTCTCTGGCCATAATAGGTAGCAATAGCTGATTACAGACTCTTCATGCTGAGACAGTGTGAGGCTTTTGAAGTCTCAGTGCAGGGATCCAGGTAACTTCCCTGTCAAGTTCATTGTCACAGTGAACTTGAAAAGAGAATTAGCTAGCCCTGCTGTCCTTGAGAGTCACTAGCATCGAATATTCTGGATCAATAGTGTTTTTACCACTGCATAGGTTCTCTAGATTCAACTAGACCCAGGTGGCAAATGAAGAAATAAAGTATTGGTAAGTATTACATAAGTTTTGCTGTTTTATATTATATTGAATATCTGCATTACTTTGATGAGTGAGTCCGAGTAGGAAAATTTTAACAATCATCCCTATGTGTATATTTATGATCATTATACTTTTAAAGATTCTGAAATTGCTATTTGCTTTTTGTTAATCCAATAACCTTAAAATAATTTATGCTATTTTATATCCAGTCTTTTCCCTTTATTGATACAAAATGTGTTTCTAGGGTTCTTTTTTTTTTTAATAACCATCCATCCCTTAAAAATGTGATTTTATTTCACTAAGAATTAGAAATTTCTAAGTAGAACATATTTGTGCATCATCTTGTCTGGATTCTGTACAATTGGATTCATTTGAAGTTGAAGATCATTGCCTGGTATAGGCTGTGACTAGGTTTCTTGTCATTATCGGTCCTGTTTATAAGTTGGCCGTCGTTACCCTGTACTCTGAGATATCGTTAATGGCCTTTTCAAAAATCAAGAAACATTCAGCTTATGGAATTTCACAATCAGTTATCAAAGAAATAACCTAACAGAGCACTTATTTTTTTAAATTTTTTATTATTGTTATTATTTATTTATTTATTTATTTTTAGTTTTTAGAGGCAGGGTTTCTCTGTATAGCCCTGGCTGTCCTAGAACTCACTCTGTAGACGAGGCTGGCCTCGAACTCAGAAATCTGCTTGCCTCTGCCTCCCAGGTGCTGGGACTAAAGGCATGTACCATCATTGCCTGGCTTTAATTTATTTTTTACACTCTGTATTCCATTCCCCGAGCCTCCATCTCACATCTCCTTCCCACCCTCCTGTCTCCACATGGATGCCCCCACCACCCACTCCAACTGACCTCTAAACTGCCTGGGGTCTCCAGTCTCTTGAGGGTTATGTGTATCATCTCTGAATGAACACAGATTTGGAAGTCCTCTACTGTATGTGTGTTGGGGGCCTCATATCAGCTGGTGTATGCTTTCTGTTTGATGGTTCAGTGTTTGAGAGATCTCAGGGGTCCAGATTAATTGAGACTGCTGCTAGTCCTTCTACAGGATTGCCCCTCTCCTCAGCTTCTTTCAGCCTTCCCTAATTCAGCAACAGAGGTCAGTTGCTTCTGTCCATTGGTTGGGTGCAAATATCTGCATCTGACTCTTTCAGCTGCTTGTTGGGTCTTTTTGGGGGCAATCATGATAGGTTCCTTTTTGTGAGAACTCCATAGCATGAGTAATAATGTCAGGCCTTGAGACCTCCCCTTGAGCTGGATCTCACTTTGGGCCTGTTGCTAGACCTTCTTTTCCTCAGGTTCCTCTCCATTTCCATCCCTATAATTCTTTCAAACAGGAACAACTGTGGGACAGAGAAGTGACTGGGATGGCAACCCTATCCTTCACTTGATGTTCTGTCTTCCTGCTGGAGTTGGGCTCTATAAGTTCCCTCTCCCTACTGTTGGGAATCTCATCTAAGGTCCCTCCCTTTGATTCCTGGGAGTCTCTTATTTCCTTGGTCTCTGGTGCATTCTGGATTGTTCCCCCAACCTCCTATTTCCTGAGGTTGCCTGTTTCTATTCTTTCTGCTGACCCTCAGGGCTTCAGTCCTTTTCCCTCACCAATACCAGATCAGGTTCCCCTCTCCCCTAACTTTCCCACCCCATCCAATTTCCCTCCATGGTCCCTCCCTTCCTCTCCACTTGTGATTGCTTTCTTCTCTTTCCCAAATGGGACTGAGGCATCCTCACTTTAACATTTCAGCTTCTTGAATTTT
Source organism: Montemys delectorum (assembly GCA_019843815.1). NCBI lineage: Eukaryota > Metazoa > Chordata > Mammalia > Rodentia > Muridae > Montemys > Montemys delectorum. The sequence goes on along the minus strand of JADRCD010218436.1, from coordinate 16,845 downwards.
TTGAGTTCTGTGGACTATATCTTGGGTATTTTGTACTTTTTTTTTTTGGCTAATATCCATTTATTAGTGAGTACATATAATGCACATCCTTTTGGATCTGAGTTACCTCACTCAGGACGATATTTTCTAGTTCTATCCATTTGCCTTCAAAACTCAGGATGTCCTCATTCTTAATAGCCGAGTAATATTCCATTGTGTAAATGAACCACATTTTCTGTATCCATTCTTCTGTCATGGGACATCTGGGTTGTTTCCAGCTTCTGGCTATCACAGTTGAACTGGCTTCACTTCTTTTTTTTTTTTTCTCTGTTTTTTTCCTTTTTATTATATAAGAAAGGAAACTATAGAGATGGTTCGACATTGGCAATTGAAGCTATGAACCTATTACATTTCCTAGACATGTATCTTTTTCTTTTGTGAAATTTCAGATATGTAGAATTGCTGCTTTTGCAGAGGACCTTGATTAAACATTAAAACCCACATGAAAGCTCATAATCATCTGTACCTCAGTTTATAGAGGATATGATGCCTTCTTCTGGCCTCTGTGGGTGCTGGGTAAGCATGTGGTATATATACATATCTGTAGATAAAAAAATCATAAACATAAAAATAATCTTTAAAAATTACTACTGGGCAGTGGTGGCACATGCCTTTAATCCCAGCACTTGGGAGGCAGAAGCAGGCAGATTTCTGATTTGAGGCCAGCCTGGTCTACACCGTGAGTCACAGGATAGCCAGGAACATACAGAGAAACCTTGTCTAGAAAAACTAAAAAAAAAAAAAAAAAAATAGTACAGGAGCAGACAGAGAAAACCAACTAATCTAGATATTGTATTGTTGTTATACATTTAAATGTATTTTACATTTGTTTTACTTTTTTTTTTCTTTTTGAGGCCTTTGACCAGTGAATCATTCAGAGAATGTGGCCTTCTGAATAACAGGAGGAGTTACATTTTAGCAGAAAGGCTAGCATTCTCAGACTCTATGATAACAATGACCGCAAGTACTATTTCCCAATAATAAGTTTTGACCCTGTAAAATGAGTGTGATATTACTAATTTTCTTTGCATGCTTGAAAAAATCCTAAGCTATTGCCATAAGAGGCATGTACAGAGTTAGGATCATGCTTCTCACCCTGTCCCCTTCATTCAGAGAGAAACAATGCCATTGTCTTTTTTACTAAAGGAATGACTCAATGGTAGCCAAGTACTTGGGTGGAATTTTGTATTAATTAGGGTTACTACTGACATGATGAAATACTTGACCTAAAACAGCTTGGGAGGAAGAATTTATTTTTCTATACCTTATATCCCTGTTTATCATCAGAAGGAGTAAGGGAAGGACAGGAACTGAGGAACTTGGTGGCAGGATCTGATTCAGAGGCCATAGAGGAGTGCTGCTTACTGAGTTGCTTCCTATAGCTTGCTCGGCCCATGTAGTGGCTATTCCTGGTTGTCCACTTGACTATGGAATGAACTACAATCCAGAATTGGAAAGCTCACCTCTGATCCTAATCTGGAGACTGGGAGATACAAGTTTCTGACTTGAATCTTGGCATGGAGATCTTGAGGCATAGTGGCTATGAGTCCCAGAAGATTAAGACAGGAAGATCTCTGAGTTCAAGGTCATCTGGATTAAAGGTGTTGCGGTACACACCTTCAATCTGGGCCACACCTTTTGCTGGAGACCTGTATGAGGACATTGGAAGAAGAAAGCCTTCCTCTCTCTTCCTCACCGGCTGGCCTTGTGGGACTGGGCAACTGCTAGATCCTTGGACTTCCATTCAGAGCTGCTGCTGACCATTGCTGGGAGTTGAACTACAGACTGTAAGTCATCAACAAATTCCTTTACCATATAGAGACTACCCATAAGTTCTGTGACTCTAGAGAACTCTGACTAATACAACCCAGGACTACCAACCCAGGTATTGCACCACTCACAATGGGCTGAGTCCTAAGAAATCATAAATATCAACCAGTCACTAAGAAAATGCCCTATAGGTTTTCCTTGGATCTTTTGGAAGTATTTTTTCAATGGAGGTTCACTCTTTTATAGCTTGAGTCAAGTCGATATAAAACTAGCTAGCACAAATTCCAAGGTATTTGGTATTTGTTTTATTCAGTTGGGTTTCTTGGAGCAATATTAAGTTGTACTTTATAGTTTAGGACAATGGAAAAAACAAACACATTATTAGATGTTTAAATGTAGCAAGTTAAAAGTTCCAAATCATCACCTCTAAAGACAATCAAAAATTGTTAATGATTAATATGAAACAGGATTTACTTTGCCAACAAATAAATATATACTTTAACTTATGAGATATATAAGCAAACATATCATTAGAGTGAACACAGTATATTAGATAATATTACAATTGTTTATACAATTTTGTTTTCTACTGTCCTTTTGCAGGAAATTACTCAGCCAGGTTTGGCAAGGCTTAGTATCAGTTTTAGTAGAAATCAGGTCTAAAGACCACAATTCCCACACTGAGAAATGTTCTTGTGATGATTCCCAGGAAGATTTAAAAAAAAAAACACCTTAATAATAAACAAAATAGCAATATAAGGTTTTATGGAACTTTAATTCTCAACGAATCCCAGGATGCTTATAAACTATTATTCAAACCATACACAAAGACTGGAGATGGCAGAGCTGCACACTGGAGCTGAAGTGTCAGTTGGAGAACTCTGTTTCTGCTGTGAAATGGGTGCGGTCTGCATGACCTAATACTGCTCTTCTGGCTCTGGGTTTTGCACCGCGGTGTGGGTGGAATTCCTGGGCTTCAGTGTTGTGCAAGGCAAGGCTGTATTGTGGTAGAAGGTGGGAAGTAAAGAAGAGTCTAGCAGTAAAAAGAGAGGTGTGGGAAACTGAAGGGTGATGTTCCAGTTCCCAGTGGTGGTGATTACAGCAGAGTTAGGAGTGGACTTTTCAGGTGCCATTTGAAAGAAGTATCTTGGATTGCCAAATAAAAAGATTCTGTTATGGAATATTTTATGTGTGCTGAAAAGAAAAGTAAAAGATGAGATTGCTTCCCATAGAGAACGGCAGAGTGGGATGGGCCTGAGAGATTTTCCAATTTAAAAAAAATGCATTTTATTTTTAAGACAAGCAAGGACCACAAAGAGCCTGTGCTTAGAGCATTATCATAGAGCAACCTCTGAACTGTCTGGTTTTCTGGGATACAGTGATTCACCAAGTCCATCTTTTATGCTTCCTAGAATTGTGTTGGCAGAGAAGGGCGACAACCCAAAAGAGTCACTTCCCCTGAGGTTGAAGTCTCTCCTAGGAACAGTTTTTTTTTCTTTTAAAATATTCAGGCCTTTATTTATTTATTTATTTATTTATTTATTTTCATGCACATTTAGTGTGAGTGTCGATTATGTGCCAGGGATTAACTAGAGTATCTGAATATGAAGGAAGACATTATAGGACAGAAAAGAAGCATGCGCATGTCATGTTCTAATGCATTTAGTGCTTGGCCTATGAAGTAGAATTTGATTTCTCTTATAGATATGGGAGGAGGAGGGAAGGAGGAATAAGGTGAGGAAGAAATAAAGGGAGAAAAGAAGGGAAAGAGAGATGGAGAGGAAAATATGGAGAGAAAAGGAGAAAGGGGGAGGGGGAAGGAGAGGGAAAGGGGAAGAGGGAAAAGGAGAGGGAGAGGTAGAGGATACAGTAAGAAAGGAAAGGAATAAGAGAGGGAATGGAGTTGAAATTGTGAAGCAGAACTTGTGACTGGGCTTGTCCTTGACTCTTCAAATTATCAGCTAAGCAAACATACAGTATCATTCCAGCAATTAGGTGAACAAGCTTGTTTCCACACCAAATATTCACAGTGCTCAGAGAGGATACATTTAAAGGAAGACAACATTTTAAGTAAATCAGCTTCAATTCATAGACACACTTATCCATTGTACATGCACCCACAAAACATATATACACATATACATACAAATGTATACACACACACACACACACACAAACACATACACACACATATACACACAAACACACAAAGACACACATTTTGTTTAGAGGGCAAACTTGGCTCCTTTTCCTAAAGAGTAATCTATCAGCCATGATTTACTACCATTATAAGAAGGATATTGTTGCCTGGAATAAAGAGAGAGATGATTAGTGATAGCCTTAATCTTTGCTACATTTATTATTTCTGTCACTTCAAATGATGCATTTTGTTTTTTTAAATAGATGTGTTGTTAAAAATAACCTGCACTGGGCTTCGAAGATAGCCCCGCTATTAAAGTCATGCAAACACGAGGAACTTACTTTGATCCCCAGAACACATGTCAAAAAAAAAAAAATTCCAGATGTGGTGGCATACACTTATAAGGTCATTAAGGTGGAGGCAGAGCCAGGCAGTTCCTCGGGCTTGCTAGCCTGGTAATCCTGGACTACTCACAGAGTCCCACACCAATAAGAGGTCCTTTATAAAAATGAATGAATGAATGTAAGAAAGAAAAAAGAAAGAACAAAGAAAATGAAAAAAAAAAAAAAAGAAAGACAGAGAAACAGTGCCATGCCCAGATTACTGAGCCAGAGTCTGCACTACCCACAGTACCCCTGGAACATCTAAAAAAAAGGCGGGCTCTATGGGCAGATGCCTTTTAAAAGTTAATTCCCGAAACTGGAATGAAAGATGTCAGAGCAGAGCCCTGCCTGTGGGGGAGAATGGTGACCTGTGAAGGTAGTGATAAGGAAAAGTGAGGCTACAACACACAAAGACCCTGGCATTACTGAATAGGGCTAGCCTGCAGCAAGGAGCGGCTGCTACTATGTGCCCTATTCGGGGGAGAGTAGAGGGCAGTGAGACTACCCATAGGTTGTAAGCACAACAGTCTTGTCTAATGAGCCTCAGGGTGTTGTGTAGCAGACTAGAGCTCCCAAGGATCCTGCCTTCCTGACATCCGGCCTAGCCGCAAATCAATCACCCTGACTGTGGGGCAACAGCAAGGATGATTCAGTATTTGTGGTGCTTCAGAAATGAGGAACCCTGAACCAGACCACTGACTCCTTGCAATGAGCATTTGCATTTATAGCCGTTTAGGCAAAACAAAACAAAACAAAACAAAAACAAAAAACAAACAAAAAATAACCATACTGTGTGACACACTGTGGTTTGAAATGCCACTTTAGGAAACAGTGGTTCATGTGCAGTGGAGAGTGGAGGAACTGGAGAAGCAATGGTGGTGACAGGTGTTGGGGGGGGGAAGCCTGTAGTGCACAAGGGATCATGCCATTGTTGAGTAGGGTCAGCAGGGTTGTATGTAGCAGGCTGGAGGTTCTGCTGTCAAGCACGCTGTCCAGTCACACAATCGTTCTACTTTGAGCAACGACAGGAGGTCTGAGATGAAGAATGATTCCTTTTCTCGATTGGACCTCCTCGAAAGACCCACATTGTCAATGTCACCCTAGAGGCCGTGATAATATCCATGGTCCTTGGTACAGCCAGGGATCTTTCTGGTACTTGTAGTTCATGCTGCCAGCTCAGGCTGTGTTGCTGTCCAAGATCCATATATCAAGCCAGTGGCCCAGGGGATCACCAGAGGCCAGGAGGACACCCATAGTCTGTGCTGCCACTGGAGGGTACGCTGATGTCTGGTCTATGCTGCTTCCATGTTGACGTCTGTGGCCTGGGCTGCCTAGCAGAGCCATGATGTTGTCCTTGGTCCTGCTACAGCTGAAGACTGTGTTGATGTCCATGGTCAGTACTACTATCACTGGAGCCCTTGCTGAGGTCCACAGCCTGCACTGCTGCCAGGGGCCATATATATTTCTGTGATCCAGGCTGTTGCTAGAGACCATGTAGAGGTCCATGATTCATGCTCTGTCTGTAAAAGGCAAAGAAGTTTATTTGGCAGTGGTATAGATGACTGTAGACTCACAGTTGAAAATAAGAGACATGGACACCTTCTATGATAACTTCGTATCCCCTATTGCTCCCAGATAAACAATGTAGAAAGGAAGCCATTGACAAGAACTCTTAAAATTATGATAGGGATCCTCTTCACAGTTGATGCTTCTGGCAGAGGTGGCATGCAGCAGAACTTAGTTTTCTTTAAGGGGCTGGCCACTGGAAGTTTGATCATGTTCTAGTGAGTATGTGGACAACACAGAAAGGACTTGGTCTTCTTCTCCTTCTCCTTCTTCTTGCTATTCTTGTTCTTGTTTGTCTTGTTCTTGTTCTTGTTCTCGTTCTCCTTGTCCTTGTCCTCCTTCTTCTTCCTCCTCCTCATCCCCCCTCCCTTGCCTCTTAACCCTCTCCTTCCTCCTCCTCCTCCTCCCTCTCTTTCTTTTTTTTTTTCTGGGAGAGGTTCCCAAAATGTGTTTTGGGGAGATGTACTTGGGACGACAGGAGGTAAGTATAATCATGATGTATTCTGCGAAATTTCCAAATAATTAAAACAAATATTATTTTGAAAAAAAGAAATGAGATAGAGCCTGAGGAACACCATCCGTGGTTGACATATGGCTTCCATACCCATGTGTGTACACACACATGTATCTCTTGCACACATACATAAAATATCCATTTACCTTTGGTACATTAAGAGAAAAAAACTTGAAAGCTACTAGTGTCTACTATATGGCATACATCAAGGAAATAGTTATTAAGCTCTCATACTTATAAGGTCTCATTAATCATTTTCTCCATGCAATTATTGAATCTCTGGGCCTTGAACTTGCCTGGGGCTGCTTAATAGGCAAGTAGCAAACTGGAGATTCGAAAGACTTCTACTTGATTTGAAAAGTCATTCAAGGCCGTGGGAATGGTGATTCAGTGGTTTAAAGAAAATGGCTACTCTTTCAGAAGACCAGAGATCTATTTTAAGCAGTCTAATAACTACATAATAATATAAGATATAATTTTTAAAAATTCAAAACTTCTTTCTTGCTAAACACACACACAGACAACTCACACACACTCTCTCTCTCTCTCTCTCTCTCTCACACACACACACACACACACACACACGGAGATTAAGAAAGGAGGAAAAGATAGATGAGAGAGAGAGAAAGAGAGAGAGACAGAGACAGAGAGAGACAAAGAGAGACAGACAAAGACTTATGATAGTGGACTGCTGAGGCAAGTTAGGGGTCAGCAGAGGAACTGAATACTCAGTGTAATTAAATATTGAGAGAAGAGACATACTTCTTTGTCAAGTGAGATACAAATGAAAAATGGCCAATATGTTGCAAAAGAAACTTGCATTTTCAAAATTCCTAACTGTTTTCTTGCAATCAAGTCATTGAGTACTATAGTGTTTGCTGTTGATATTCTTACTTATACTATATCAGCAAGTATTTTGTGGCTGATAAACTTGTTAAATTCCTATTGTTTGTTGGGTATAGTAGTTTTCTTAAAATCTTCCAGAAAATATGTAGTAGGTTTAATTATTTCCCAAATTTATAGATAAGAAAAACAACACACAAGAATTAGTTGCATTTTAGAGTATGTATAATTATTAAATATCTTCATCTATATCTGTATCTGTAATTTTGAGATGTCTATGATTTCCAACATTTTATTATTATATCACAGAATATTTAGCTTGGATGTATAGTGTTGACTTGTATGTACATTGTTGAATCATATAGGTTGCATATAATTATTTTTAAAAATGCTTTCTTGATTAATGGCTGAAAATTTTTGTTGACTTTGTGATTTGACCAAACTGTTAGTATTAGGTAATGAGTTCGAAAGAAGTAAATATAAAATGTATATGCACCTTGTCTGAATGTGTATACATGCCAAAATAGTTATGATTATTCTATAGTGCACTAGATTAAAAATATATCTAGTGAAACTAATCTACAGTTCCATCTCTGTGGTAAAATTTGGGTCCAGAGTGACCTTCAGTAACATAGCTGTTGTCCAGCATGAATGTTACTTTATTTCCTCATGAGTATTCAAAATGTTTCTCAGAAGAGCCACCTCGAAACATCCTTACAAATAATATGTTCTATACTACACAGGAAAGAGGGAATAAGAAATAAAATGAAAAATTTCACTGGCTATCCTTTAAACATATTAAAAACTTTCAGAAGAGATAATGCAGTGTAAAGACTCATGCTGTGTTGGGCGGGGCATGCAGGATAACCTCGTGTTTTTTTCATCTCTTATTCTTGTGATACTGCAGCTCTTAGATGGGCAGAGTAATTGCTTATAGCACAACAGACATCGCTCTCTATAGGTATACATCTCTTTATTTTGTGCACTCTATCCCTCTTCTTTTTACTCTCTTTCTTCCCTCTTCCTACTCATTTCCCAATCCTTTCCATAGAGTTCAACATAGAATAGGTTTAAATAAACAAAAACTGTGAGAAACTAAGAGAAGTCTATGACTGGTCCACTTTTCAGAGCAGAACCTAGAAACTATGATTTGATTATAGAAGTTGGAAAGCAGTGGCCTCAGTCATTTGTACCACAGGCAGCAGTTTAGGGGGGTGGGGTAGGGAAACTTAGTAAAGCTGTTGTAACCCTGGGCTTTGATACAACTGGCCTTTCAGCCCCCACTTGAGACTTGCACATTCCCAAGGGAAGCTGTGGTTTGGAATAAGATCCTGCATTTAATTTCACTCAAAGAACTTATTGGACTTGGCACCAAAAGAAAGAATTTGCAGTATATTTTTGTCATGATTAGTGGTCCCCTCACCACAACATTTGATTATTTTGGAAAGGGAAAAGTTAAATCCTTGTAAAGTTGTGATTTACAATTTGCGAGCATCCAGGTAGGGAGCATAGCTTCTGCCAACTTGATCATGGGATCCACATTCTAGCTCATTGATGTGAGAAAACAAAGCCATTCTGCAAGGGAAATAGAAGCTCGGATGATACCCTAGATTGTCTGGGGAGATTTTCCCTCCAGACCACCTCTTCCTCAGTCCTGGTGATTCAGGTCTCCTCTGGAAGTCAGAGCAAGGTACTGGCCCCAGGCTGGTTGACCTCTCTTCTAATCTGCACTATATGATATTTTTAATCTTCTGGTTTGTTTGTCTTCAAAGTTATGCAAATCTTGGCAAAGGAGTTGAAAGAAGTTTCTAATTTTATACCTGAAAATAATTTTCACTGGACATTTTTTTCCTCAAGCTTTTTAAGATTGAAGATCATGGGTATTTTATGACTGACTTAAATATCCAAATAGCCAGAAGGGAAGTGAATGACCATGTGAGTAAGGGAGAGTATATTTTCTTGATACCTGCACAACTCTTCCCATACTCTCATGCATTATTCCTGACAATAAGAGTGCTGTCTGCAGAAGTCACATTTGTTTGTGTGCTCAGCTTTCTGAAATGATGCTCCAAAACAAAGACTGGAGAAGGATACATGTCAATCCCAGGGTATGGAGAAAGGCAGACATGCTAGCTGCTGCCCTCCTAAAACACAGAAAGAAACATGGAACTTCTGGGTGGATTATGAACTGGAATTTAAGAATATATCCTGCATCTTCTACTATTGTGTATATGTGTGTGTGGTCTGCTTCTAGCCGGACCAGGGCTTGTGAAATCTCCAGTACTCAAGTTCTCACTATGCTTAGTATGAGAGAGCAGCTTGCTGAAGTGTATAGCAGTCAGAGGTGCTGCTGGCCCAGGAAACAGCGCTTTTTTCCCTCTCTCCCTCTCATTCTGGACTTAGGCAATAGATAAAGATAAATATAAGAATTCCATTCATATTTGGGTTGTGGTATGCTTGTACAGCTGAGCATGATAGTCACAGCATGGGTGAGTGGGGACAGAGAGTCTGGGTTCCAATTCATTTGTGGCTTTATGAAAACTGTTTATTGTGCCTAAGCCTCGGATTTCCCAACCATACAATGACATAAATCAAACAGATCCATGCAGTTGGTTGTAAGGAGCTAGAAAGAGTTAACATAAATATTTCATAGTGAGTCCATAATGACTGACGCATAATATAAATCCTAAGCGTTAGCTGTGGTGGCTGTTCACTACTGATCCTGTTAGCAGAGCATTTCCTGGTTGCCTGTTATGAACTTTGAATTTAATTTCTCTTTAGAGATGAAGTAAGAAATTTTGCTCTTCCCATTCTTACTGAGATTCTAGTAACAGTAAATGAACAATTCTTCCGTTAACTTCATTTTCCTAAAGTTACTGAAAAACTTGAATCAAAAGTTAACTAATTTTAAGTTAATGGAGTGTCTTCAAAATAATGAAAATCTACTCAAACTTCCTTTAACGTTTCTATGCTTTTAGGAATTTAGACAGCTCTTTTTTTGCCCTATTTTTCTTGCTCCCTTGCCCTTTGTCTGCCCTCTGTTCCTCTCCTCTCCCCTCCCTTTCCCTCCTCTCTTCTTCCCCCCTCCCCTCCACTCTCTTTACTCTTCTGCCACTCCCTCCGCTCCCATACCCCCTCCCTTCCCTTCCCTCACCTCCCCTCTTCCTCTCTTTAATTCTCTTCTTTCCTTTTCTAGGATTACCTTCATTTATGATAAATTCATTTCAGGCAGTCTGTTGCCACATGACAACACAAATTCCTTGCTTCACAGAAGATCGTACAGCTGGCAATCATGGAGAGCAAATGCACACGCGATCTGATGTGAGGCAGCTCCAGATGATGATGATGATGTCTCTCTTTTACCTCAGGTGTGCATGGGAGGTGCTCACTCAGACGTTACTATTATGTTCTCCTCTCTGGATGCCCCCCTCCCCCCATTAAGTAGGAACAGCATTGTAACTCCCTTGTCTGAAATGATGCCAGGTTCTTGTGTGCTATGGACATACTTATCTTTCTTAGAAGAGTTCCAGAGTACAACTCTCCCTGCTATTATATTGCTACAACTCAGGTCCAACTTGTGATCTTTGTAGTGTATGTATTATTATAAGTCCTTGCTGTTTGCGGCTGATATGAAATTTTCATGATCTTCTGATGGAATGCTAAATAGTATTTCCGGGTTCCCTGTCATACATGATGGAAGAAGAAAGAGGTAAATTCATTGAAATAGCCACGTAGCAAGTGGAGAAAAGAGAGTGATTTGTAGTGGTTAAGGTCAGCATGGCCTATATTTCTTGGGCTAAAGTGACAGGGATTCTCCCTTTTGACTGGAAAGGGAGGGAACACTAACATCTATTTTCTGATGCTGCATCTTGGAGACAGGTACCACTCCTACTGTAACAGAGCTGCTGTTTCAGTAGCTTCTCTAATTCTCTGGTAACTTTGTCAACTGACTTAGAGATTGATATTTAATGTCAACCTTTCCTCTCCTCCCCCCTCATTTGCTGTCCTCCATCCCCCTTCTTCTGTCCTTCTCCCCTTCCTCTCCCCACCCTATCCCTCTCCATTTCCCCTCTTTCCTCCTCTCCTGTCCCCTCCCCTTCTGTCTATTGTCTTCCCCTCCCCCTCTCTTTCCCTCCACTCTCCTGTCCTCCCCTACTCTCTCCTTAGCAAACTCCTCATAGTACTTTACAGATTAAGTCTGTTCTCCATCAAATACTAGCATTAGTATATTTCCAAGGTGAGAGCTGAGGTCCATTTTGACACAGGCAGCGTTCTTCTAGCCTTCTCTCCAATAGACTATCCTGGACTTTTCATCATTTCTGTGCCTGTTTCCCTTTAAGTCAGTACTTGAGCAACTCAGAACCTTGTTCCTTAAAACACAGCTCTGTCAAGAGTATTATTGACGACGTTGTTCTTAATTGATTTTTACTTCGGCATAAATAAAGGTCATTAGTAGTTGTGCTTTTGTTGTTATACTGATGCATGTAGTGAGATCATTTCTCAGCAGGCTGGAGTAGACTTCAGCCTTCTACCATGAACTATGTCTAGTAAAAATACCATTCACACTGTAAAAATAAAATTGAGCTTAGAAAAACGATGTGACAAAGATTGGGAATCATGTTAACTGAACCACAATCATTATGTAGGACATTAAGAAGATGGTTTACTTGGTCCCATGTGAGCCTCATTGGATCAAACAGATCCTCTGGATAAGGTCTGTCCTGCAAATGGTATTTTAATGACCCCACTCATTACCAGTTCAGGAGTAGGCACATCCTTCTAGACTAGATCAGGAAGGGACTGGTTATAAGCATAAGAGTGTAGGGAACGCAGTGTGACATGGCTTGATGACACAAGAGCTTGCCAATCATTTGTTTGTCTTTTTCAAGGACATATACAGTTTACAGTCTCATTGAAATATTGTTGCTTGTCTTTGATCTTATTTTTTATATGTTGTACAACTTTAACATACCAGAGAGATATAAAGCTACATTCAGATTGAAATCAGAGGGAATAAATGAGACTTAATTACATAGTCAGAAAGTCAGGATGTGTGAAGGAGTCGTTCTGCTTCATCCTAACGTCCATGCTATCCTCCAGCCTTCTCCCTTCTGCATCATTATGAACTCCATGTCTAGCTCTTGGCTTTTATTTTATTTACATTGCTCTTTCTATTTTAAGGTTAATTCATGAACTTTAAACAACTACTGGAGGGTTTTAAAAGTGGTTTTAATAACTGCAATATTTATTATTTCTGTATTTATTAACTCAGAATTTACTTTAACATTAATTTAGCAATTAGCTCACTGTTTACCTACATGCTATGGAAATAATTATCATCTATTCCTTTCTGTGATTTTATCAGTGCCTGTTCTCTGGCCATCAGGAGACTAATAGTGAAAAGTTTAAACAAAAAACATATTTTAAGTGTGTTAATCCCTTATTTAGTATTATATACACAAATGGAGTGGGTTACAGTTAGCAATATATATTGCTAACTGTATATATATATATATATATGTATATATATAATTTTAATATATGCATATAATAAAAAGTAGTGAGAAGTGGGGCATGAATTTGAGAAAGATCAAGGAAGTATGTTTGGGAGGGTTTGGAGGGAGGAAAGGGGAGGTAAAATGACATAACTATAGTATCTCAAAAATTAAAAAATTAAAAAGAGACTATAATATAATAAAGACAAGCAGATTTTAAGTTATTCTAAATTCCTAATATTGATGATTTATTTTGTGTCCTTTGTATAGTCTGAGTCTTATTTTATAAGTTTTATTCTGTATTTGGACTGTAGTTTATATGTCTGTGACCAGTTTCCAGTGGCATTTGTGTTAACCCAAAAGAAAAGAATGAAATGCTCAGGGCTTGAGATCATTCATCTGGATTTCTAGCTCTCTTCATGTAAGGATTTGTGAGCCCAGCAAAGAGAAAGAGTTAAGCCTATTCTCCTAGTTGGCACAAACTTTGTAGTTTAAAATTACATACTGACTCTGGTGTAGAGACACAAGAAATTATAGAGCAGACACTGTCCAGGACAACGTATAATTTAAAATGTACTAAAGAATGTATACCGCATGGCAAAGTAAGTGAAGTGCTTCTTCAAATCTAAGTGTTTTGCATAGAAAGGCAGTAATTATCCACTCCTAGAGAAATGTTTGCATTCATTCTAAATCAATATTTACTATTCATTTCTTGTGCTCAACAAAACAGGGATTTAACTTTTTTTAATTTTAATGAAGCACTAAGACTACAATATTTCTACAATGTAATTGTCTTGATATGAAATATTGCTAAATGGTGTTGCTATTTCAAGAACGAGCAGTGTGAAATGGAAGGGCAATCCTATTTGTGAAATGTTACTTTGGGAACATTCAATTCAAACTCAGCCAAGCAGGGCAACCCACCAGTTTTTTGAGATAACTTAAGCTGTCTCCTCGGTAAGGCCCTTAACTAGGATCATGCAGATGAGTCTTTGCCTTTCTATTCCCTCCTTTCTCTTAATACATACCTCTTAATAAGAATTTGGTTTCAAGTCAACTGTCCTTGCTTTCAGTCTCTGTTCTTTCCCTCTCCCCACTCCTCTACCCCTCCCTCTCTCTCCCTGGAACTCTCTCCTCCTCCTCCTCCTCCTCTCTCTCTCTCTCTCTCTCTCTCTCTCTCTCTCTCTCTCTCTGTATGTGTGTGTGTGAAAACTATACTATAACATTTTCCCCCTAAAAGAACAAATGCCTTTATCCTCTGAATTCTCCATCACAGTTTAATTCAATGGAGCTTCCAGGAAGATAGGATGGAAGATAAGAAAACAGAAGCCATGCACACTGTATATTTCTATTAATTTTTAAAAAAATTTATGGAGCTTACCATCTGATGATTGTGTGACTTTTCTTTAGAAATAACTACACATTTTTTAAATAGAAACTACAGAAAGAACTGGAGAGTATAACACCAGTAATAGCTTTGTCAAGTTTTGTATCAGAATATAACCTACATCCATTATACCCATCTCATTAAACTCTCTGTGAATACTTACTTTTCCTACTTCCTTAGAGTTCTGCTCCTATATTGGGTAGAACTCAGAACTCAAAGTTTTCTGTTATTCTTTCTTTCTTTCAGGTTGTTGTTAATATTGGGATAGTTTATCCTCAAAGGGAGATTTCTATGAAAATTTCAACACATTCATGATATTTTTCAGATTTTATATTGATTACCTCATTTGATATTGAAATTTCACCAATGTTATACTTTTTCTGATTAATACATTTTATAATCTCCTAGTGTCCTTTAAAGTGTGATTTACAGTAGGAAAAGAAAAAAATTACTTTTCTGTTTCATCACAGTATAAGTGGCTTCTCTTGACCAACTCTGAGGCGCAGTTGTGTGTGAGTATATATTGAACCTTCCTGTGCCTTTCTGCCATTTGTAATTTATACAAGTTCTTTGAGTGGGTTAGTCCTTGGTATATACTCTGGAGGGGGGGAGGAATAACATCATTTCTATACTGTGATTCCTGCTCTATTTTATCTTCTTTTTACTGACAAGAGACAAGAGTGTTGCTTATAGTTGTAGCAGTAAATTGGGTGTAGAACCCACCCTTCTCTTTCTGAGAAAGACACCTTCTTTCAGCAGGAAATACTATTATAAACTGTACTATTATAAATGGTGTGTGAGTCCTCAAGATAGTCTTGTCACGCTGTACAAAGTAACAACATGTTCCTTTAGGATGCAGTGGAGAGTATCAATGGGAACGCAGCACTCAGGGCATGTTCCCAAAGTCTGGAAAATCAACAGGACACTAAAAAGGCAACTGAAGGACCAGAAGGAACCTCCTGTGGGTCAGTTAAAACCAGAAACTGATTATGAACAGAGATTTTACCCCAGAAACTGGAGTGGGACAGCAAACCCATTAGACTGCACTCTAGTTAAATGTCTAATAGGTGAGGTGGTTTATGAATAGTCCATAAAGGATAACGAGGAAAGCTCTGATAGCTTTCAAGAAAATCGCTTTGTGGCCTCTCACAGAAATGCGATTAGCGTGTTAGGGGCAAATTCTGGGAGACTCTTCAACAAAAAGTGGGAAATATTAGCTAGGTATGGCAGTTACTTTGTTAATTTCATGAGAAAAGAAGGAAAATGTGAAAGAGAAGAATGCCAGAGTAAAAAAAATATCTGAGATCTCATTTATTAAGCCAAGATCTTCAAGAGACCTGTGATTTATGTATTTTTCTCCTTCTTTGCAAGTGTAAAATGGAAGTTAAATTAAAAGTTAATTCAAGATTTTCACTTTATTGTTATATTTGGAGGAGAAATTATTCTTTTTATTAGTTGGCATTAATAACATTATTTACTTTCTTATTCTACTCTGACATTATTGCCCCCCCCCAAATTTCATCAACAAATATTTTCTAATTTTTTTTTTTTTAAAATCATCATGAATGTCAAAGTATTTCTATGGTTTGGTATTGGAAAACTAAACAAGTTTGATTAACTGCTATTTTTATGGAGTCTCTGCTACAGTCAATAAACATATTACTAAAAAGACCCTTCTGCAATCTTCCTTGACACTGACTGTGTTCACACTTTCAGAAGATGACATGCTTACACCGAGTAAGAAAGAGTACTTCTGTTCAGAGGAATGGTTTCTAACCCAGTTAATAGGCTTTTCTACAGAAATGAAGCTTTGCTTCCTATTGGGCTATAAGCAAGCATTAATCAAGTAGTCAGTTGCTTAACAAACATGGGTCCACACCTTCTTGCCATGACACACAGGTGATGAGTGAGTTCATGAAAGGTATCTGTAAACAGAACTGAGAAAGTAAAGAACCCTAAGACTAACTATTTATAATTTAGCTGAAGTTTACCACACTCAATTCCTGCCATGAAATGGCTTTCTGTGAGAATTTGAGGTAAGATTAAAAAGACCCTAAAAGGGAGGAGATGTCATATACAAAAAGCATTCTCAAAGCTTTGTAGATAGCTCAGTGGCTCTGGTAACATAATTAGTTGTCCTATGTCTCTGTGATCAGAGTTGAGAGATGCTTTGGATTATGGGTACAGCAACATGTGATTAGAAGTTATTTTAGTATATGTTTACCTAGCAATATGATAGTATTGAGTCTATTCATAGGTTCTTGGCCCCCTTTACAATGCTACATACATGTCCTATCTCATAGACTGGGCCAAAAAGTGGATTGTTAGTCTCATAACATTGTAACACTATTGTATCAGTTGGTATATGTTATAAGATCTGACATTATACTGACTCATAGAGTTTATAGTGGGTGAGATTTCTTTTCTTCTTCAGCAGCATTCATTGCACCTTCCAGCATCATGAGAGCTAGCCAAAGGAATGAAGAGTCTATTTGAGTTCCAGTTCAATTTCTTCATGTTCTGTGATTCAAGTATGTGGTATCATTAGCAATGAGGTATTAATATCATGTTCTTGGGGGTAGTCAAGGTATTGGCAGTTGCCTGTAATACATGGAGATTTATATTGCTTCATTAATCAATATCTCATAAAGGATAGCCAATTCCCTTTACTTTTCTATTTTATTTTATTTTATTTTATTTTATTTTAT
>JADRCD010218435.1:0-21192 GCA_019843815.1 Montemys delectorum | reverse complement strand
ATGGCAGCTTATAATGGTCAAGGAACCCCAGTTCCGGGGAAAAGTACCTAATCATATTTTAATCACAAGAAAATTGAGAAGTATAATTAAATATACCAAAAAAATCAATGGGTCATATTCTGTGCTCACTAACCCTATTCAGTGACCAGATGCTGACTGAAGAATTGTTCCCACTCCTTTGGCATGTTTTAAAGTATTGAGATGAAAGTTCTACTAGGTATGATGGATGTGGGCATTATCCTTGCTTTTCACCTTACAATCTGATTATGCAATTAGAAGAGATTATGTAATTAAATTTGAGACAATACATTTTGTGTATTTTGGGTTTGGTATTTACAGTGGGCAAGGCCTGTTGTCGTGAACATTTGAAGGTGTGGTGTTCAGTGGTGGTGTACTTACTTGCCTACTATGTGCAAAGCCCTGGGTGGATCACCATTACTGGAGAGAAGTGTTTTTAATTTCTCAAAAATATTGAGGTGATCAGTGCTTTTCATGTCTAAAGCATACTTTGTTTCCTTTCTCATTGCTTATAATGTAACCCAATTG
Source organism: Montemys delectorum (assembly GCA_019843815.1). Classification (NCBI taxonomy): domain Eukaryota; kingdom Metazoa; phylum Chordata; class Mammalia; order Rodentia; family Muridae; genus Montemys; species Montemys delectorum. The sequence continues at coordinate 20,646 of JADRCD010218435.1, read as the reverse complement.
GTATCTTACACTTAGGAGGAAAAGGAAAACTTACGTCTAAACATGTACCTATTCTGGAGAATTAAAATCATATTGTAATTCATAGTGAAGGGTCTCCTCTTCTGTGGAGTAGGTCAGTAGTTAATAGTGAGATTTTTTTTTGGCTTTTTTTTTTTTTTTCTGATTTTTTTTGAGACAGGGTTTCTCTATGTAGCCTTGGCTGTTCTGGAACTCACTCTGTAGACCAGGCTGGCCTCGAAATCTGCCTGCCTCTGCCTCCCAAGTGCTGGGATTAAAGATGTGCACCACCACCGCCTGGCAATAATGAGCTTTTTGATTTATTGTGGATAACTATTAAGTCAGTGGCTCTATAACTATATAGCCCTGGATGGCCTGGGGTGCTCTTTGTAGACCATGTTGGTCTTAAAATTGCAGGAATCCTCTGGTCTTTGTTAATTTTGAGGCCAGGCTCGGCTGCATAGTTAACTATCAGGCCAGCCAGAGCTAGACCTTAAGACTTTTTGTCTTGAAGGGGAAAATTCTATTGAGTGGAGCTGGTTGTGCACACCTGTAAGTCAGGTGCTTGGGAAGCTGAAGCAGGAGGGCCACAAGTTCCAGGTCATATGAACCATTGCTAATTCTAGACACTTCCTAAGTAAGCCTTGAGACTCGAGTTTGGTCACTAGAAGCATATGAAGATGGAAGAAGAGAACTGAGTCACGGGGTTGGTGTGGGCTCCAGGTCTCTTGGAGCTGTGCACCTTGGGACATGTACACCCTAGGTCATGTGCCCACACATACATCATGTGTATGCATGCTACTACTACTAATAAACTTTTTGGGTTTTTTGGTTTTTCGAGACAGGGTTTCTCTGTGTAGCCCTGGCTGTCCTGGAACTCACTCTGTAGACCAGGCTGGCCTCGAACTCAGAAATCCCCCTGCCTCTGCCTCCCAAGTGCTGGGATTAAAGGCGTGCGCCACCACTGCCTGGCAATAATAAACTTTTTAAAGGAAGGCATAGAAATGTGTTGAGTAGTTCACTAATCTGTGTAATCTGGCCCATCCACAGGTCATGTCTACCTTTTATGACCAACTACAGCTTCCATTGCAATGTCTGCCATCACAGTGGGAATACCTACTTCCTCCGGAAGCAAGCAAGTAAGAACAACTCCAGAGTATTTTAAAAAGATGATTGTCCCTGGGAAGCAGAAGAGATCTGGGTTTGCACACTTAGGACACCTTTGCCTAAGAGCTGGTGGGAATTAGTTTGATATTTACCTCTGAGTAATTGTAGTTGCCCCTTTCAAATCAAGTTATTACTTGACTTTTAGCTGTTCCCATTTATTATTTTGTAGACCATTGTCTTGGTGATTAGCATAAAATACTCTGACAAAAGCAACTTAAAGGAAGGTTTACAGTTCCAAGTTACACTGTCCTGACTTCACAGTGTGCACATCACAGCAGCAAGCATCCAAGGGAGCTGGCCACACTGACCTACCTCATACTTAGAATACAGAGCTGGAGGGTTAAGCTCTGCTTGCTGGCTTCTACTTACATAGTTCAGGATACCCTGTCTAGGAAATAGTACTGCCCATAGTGGGCAGGCTTTCTGAACTCCACAGAATCACAATAATCCCTCACAGTCAAGCACACAGCCCAACCTGATGGAGATAATCCCCCACTTGTTAGGTGGTTTTAGGTTGTGTCTAATTGAAACTGACCATCACACCTGTTATATTGAATATACTCTTGTTGGTAGAAGTTGAGAGTTAACAAATACATCTTTTACCTTTTTTTTTTTTTTTTTTTTTTTTTTTTAATTGATAGATTTAAAAGAAATGTGCCTTAGTGCTTTGGCGAACTTGACATGGCAGTCTCGAACACAGGATGAACATCCGAAAACCATGTTCTCCAAAGATAAGGTAGAGTTAGAATTAATGTCATTGCAGTGTGTTGAAGAGTCACGTAGAACTTCTGGCTAGCTTTTTAACATGTTCTCAGTTTTTCTGAGCAAATCATGTAGCAGTTTTCCCATATATGGAAATTATAATTTACCAGTTATCTAGTAGATGTCATTTGCCTTAGCTGTTAGTATTATCAGTCCCTAAATAAAACTGTTGGCTTTTTGAAGCAAGCAAGTCATCTGTCCCATACTCAGGTCTGGTGTAAGCCAGTCTCCAGCCTTGGCTGGCCTGGAACTGCTATCTTCAAGCTCATAACCTGTGTTAGCCTTCTTGTTTGGCCTTGTTTCAAAAAACAAAAACCTCTGTCCTTGATTCTCTCTGAGGTCACATGGAACACTTCCTTATACTATAGGTACAACTGCCTTAGCTTTCCCTGGAAAGAGCACAAAGCTGACTCTGTTTTCTGACCTCGTTCATCCTTGTCCCTGTGGGAAAAAATTGCTAACTGGCCAGATGAGGGCAACGATGGGAAGGATGGGAGCCACCAAGACACACTGCTGTAAGGGAGTTGTTAATCATTGTTTTAGAGTGTAGACTCCAAATGAGAAGCACAATAAAACAGCACTGTATTACAAGTCATCGGGCTCATAGAGCTCCTGCTTCCCGGGGCTTTACCATTTTCTCCTGCATTTGAGTTAATCTCATGTAGCTTTCATTGTGACCTTAGAAACAATAATATATAACTTTGCTATAGTCCACTGGGTTTCTCACATTTGACCGGGATAGCTTTGTCACCTTGAAAGCCAAAACCTTTTGACATGTCCTCACAGGTTTCTGAACTTCTCATTTTCTGGGATAACAGTACTTTCTGTACATTTTTCCGATTCAATTCTTTTTCTGCACAGTAAATGCTTAGTTTTGATGGAGTAAACTATGCTGGTAGTAGGATTTTGTAAAATGGTGCTGATGTGATGCAAGCAAACCAAGCTCAGACATTATTTCAGTCAAATTAGCAAGAACTGGCAAACAGGTGCCACCGGTAGCTGGAAGGGAGTCCGGCAGAGGTGAAGTGCCTGAAACTTTAAATTCACGTGGTTCTGGTTATTACGGTTGTAAGAAAAGACAGTGACTTAAGGCTGTCTAGTTGATGATTCTGAGTGATCAGTAGTTCTAAATATTAAGAGCAAAAATAGAGCGTGCAGAGTGAACTTAGGTGCTTCAGAGCTCCACCTCAGTTACGAAGAAGAGGTTGTCCAGAAGAACATGTCCTCAGGACACAGGGACAAAGCTCGGAAGTCACTTTGCGGCCACAGAAGGGAATATAAGTTCTGCGGGTTAGAAGCGCTGAGTAACTAAAATCTCTCTAAATTCATTTGAAATCTATATTTGGTTGGTAGGTTGTTTGTTTGAGACAGATTTTTACTCTGTTGCCCTGCCCTAGAATTCATAGCCACCTTCCTGCCTTAGCCTCCCAAGTGCTGAAACTGTTAAACCTACGCTACCCTGCAGGCCATATATTATTTTATACAATTCCTTCAGTACCTAAGAGCTACAGGCAGATTTTTATTTTAATTGTAATGAAGTCTTTGAAAAGATGTGTGTGTGTGTGTGTGTGTGTGTGTGTGTGTGTGTGTGTAAAACTTTGAAAACAACTATAAATCTTAATATATTTTATTTCTTAAAATAGGATATTATACCATTTATTGACAAATACTGGGAATGTATGACAACCAGACAGAGACCTGGAAAAATGACTTGGCCCAATAACATTGTCAAAACAATGGTAAGTAAATTAAAACTGAATGGACATGATCAGTTTCAAAAGGCCAGTGTTGTTTCTAATCGACACATTCTCTTTAGTTAAAATAATGTGATGACGCTGGCAGTGGTGGCGCACGCCTTTAATCCCAGCACTTGGGAGGCAGGGGCAGGTGGATTTCTGAGTTGAAGGCCAGCCTGGTCTACAGAGTGAGTTCCAGGACAGCCAGGGCTACACAGAGAAACCCTGTCTCTAAAAACAAACAAAAACCCCAAACAAACAAAAAATAATGTGATGGCTGAGACTATGCAGGCCATTTGATGTTAATCATTGAGTGAGATACAGGTAGTTACAAATTTTAATTTTTTTATACAAATTCAGTTAGTTACCATCTTACGTGAATATCATTCTCTTCTAAGACTGCTTTTATGTGCTGAAACCCTTGTCCTTTTTTTAAGATTTATTTTATATGTATATGCTTGAATGTGTGTATATGTACCATGTGTATCCAGTGCCCATGGAGACTAGAAAGGACCATCGGATTCCCTGGAATTGGAATTACAGATGGCTTCGAGTCATTTGATATTGATGCTGGGAAATAACCTGGATCCTCTGGAAAAGCAGCAAGTCCTCTGAACCACTAAGCCACCCTGTGGTCCAGCAAGTGCTCTGAACCACCGAGCCATCCCCTGGCCCAGCCATCTCTGTCCACCACACCTTTGCAGACTTAATTTTAGGTTAAATTTGGATACATTTATTTTTTTCATTAGGTGAGAAAGTCTTGTTCTGAACATAAGCCTGCTTACCCCAGGCAAGACGAGAGAGGAGGGTTGTGGAGCACTGGCTCCCACTGTTCTCTTGGTTATTTTTAGGTGCCTTGTAGCCCAGGCCTTGAATTCAGTGTGTAGCCAAGGGTGACTGACCTCTGACCTTCTCCCTCCAGAGTGCCAGTTCGGTCGTAACTTATTGTCACTCTTCCTGCCTCAGGGTTCCAAGTAACTGGGCTTACGTGTGAGCCACCATGCTTGGTGTTCATGTGGTGCTAGGGCTCAGACCCAGGTCTTCATACCTCCCAGCCTACCCAGGCTCTAAGTGCTCTCATTTGAGTTGTTCTGGTCATGTGCTGATTTTCTAATATGAAGAGCCTGAGGGGCTTGGGGAGTACTTTTAGGAATTGATATTGCAGTTGGTGAGTATCTCTGCACTTCTGAGTAAAATGTTGATTATTACTAAGCTGTCCTTTCCTTTTAGAGTAAGGAAAGAGATGTGTTCTTGGTCAAGGAACACCCTGATCCAGGAAGCAAAGACCCAGAAGAAGATTACCCCAAATTTGGGCTTTTAGATCAGGTACATTCATCTTCCTTCATAGGCTCTGTGTGTGTCTCTGTCTCTCTCTCTCTGTCTCTCTCTTTGTCTCTCTCTGTCTCTCTGTCTCTGTCTCTCTCTGTTTCTCTCACTCTCTCTCTCTCTCATATATATGAGGTCTGTGCACTGTGTTTGTGTAGTTCCTTTAGAGGAACCAGAAGAGGGCGTGGAGCAAAGCTCCAGAAACTTGAGTTACAGACAATTGTGAGCTTCCATGTGGGTGCTGGGGATCCCAACTTGGGATCACTGGAAGAGCAGCAAATGCTCTTAACCACTGAGCCATGTCTCCAGTCCCATATTCTTTTCTTATCAGAAGCCATGTCAGGGTAGTGAAGCCAGTGGCTGGAGAGGTGGCTGAGTTAATAAAGAGTCCTTGCCTGGGAGTCATGGTGTATCCATGGTAGTGCACTAAGGAGGTGCAAACAAGAAGGATCATGAGTTTGAGGCCAGCCTGGGCTACATGAGGTCTTGATTGAAAAAAAAAAAAGTGTTCAAGCATAAGAATGAGTTCATATTCCCAGCTCCCCAGTTCCTAGGGGTTGGCAGTGATCTTTTTGTCACAAGATCTCATTGAAGACCAGGTTAGCTTAAACTCATGATCTTTTTTCCTGCCTCAGCCTTCCATTTGCTGGGCTTACATGTGTGAGGTGCCATGCCTGGTTCAGGAACCAGTTTTGATTCTGGTTGTTCCTCAGTGTTGGGCTTACTTTTTGTAAGGTTTTTTTTTTTTTTTTTTTTTTTTTTTTTTTTTCTGATCTTCCTGTTATCTAAAATTTTGCTCCTATTAGGGGAATCTGTTGTTAGAACCTTAATGGGAAAAAGAAATTCCACTTTTTTTTTTGTTTCAGAGCAAAGGACACATTGGCAGCTAAGAAGATTTGCCTTAAAGTGTCTGACTTGCTGCCTTTTTTGAGATGAGATCTGTCAGTGTGGCACAAGCTCAGGAACTCTGTCCTCAGTCACCTTCCCAAACGCTGAGAGGCGAGCCCATTTGCTGCCCATCAGATTTGAAGAGCTGTGGGTACCTCTTGGTGGTCACTGTTGTAGTATGGACAGTGAAAATTTAAATTTCTGTCTCATACAATGGGAAAGCTCAGCTGTGTGGGTCAGAGTGAGGGGGCCTCAGTGTCTTGGCCTGCTGTGCAGCTCTTGCCCACCCAGTTGATTGGTTGTCTCCCTCCAGGAACCATTCTGGCCCTGACCCGTGGCCTACTGTGCACATGCTCCTTCTCTAATCCCTGAAGCATCCAAGTTGAGGACCCTGCAGCTTGCTTTTTAGGACATGACTTTCATTTTCTGTGCTCTAATTTTGTCCATTTTTGGAGCAGTTGCCAGATTAATTTGCTCATGTGGCCTTTTTTTTTACTAGGATATTTCTTTTTCTAGGATCTTAGTAGTATTGGTCCTGCTTATGACAACCAGAAACAAAGCAGCGCTGTATCTGCTAGTGGGACCCTGAATGGTACGTGCTTAAGTATCTTGTCGAAGCCTTGTGAATAATGAAAGCCTTGCCTGCGGTCGGGTGTTCTTTAGGGGAGCCAAACCTTGGCAGTTACTAAAATGCTTTTAGGTCTTACTAGTATATTACACATTTGTTTTACATACTGATGGGATGTACTCTGAATTTCTAATTATGCATACATCAGATATTAACAATGTCCATCTATCCAAATTCAGTTAGGACTAAAGTGAGGCAAATTTCATGTAGATAGCACATACTTTGAAGGTTAGACTCTGGCATTTTTTTTAGATTCCACATCTGTATGATAACACCTAATCTGGGTAATTCATTGGATCGCCACTCTTTTCCATAGCTCAACAGTGGCTTGACAAGTTGCCTTTGTCCAACTAATTTTTTTCTTTCCCTGAATATTTCAGCATATTCGTCTGTCCGCATGTCTGTATGGTTCACCCTCTATGGCATCCTCCCCCACACCCCAGCCCTTTTTTGGTAATCCAGCTAACTAATAGAGGGAATTCTCTTTGTTGCTAATCTAATAAAAACTAGGGGCCAGGCAATAGCTTAGTGAATATCAAGCAATATTCATTAGCTTGTCTTTAGAATTGGAGCATCTTAAATATAGAATGCAGTCCACAGTTAACTTTGTAAGGTGTGTTGGAAATGCGAGTGTATTGTTTCTGTTCTTACACCATGCTTTCCCTTTGGACTGTTGATACCTGACAATACATAGTGCCACTTCTGTTCCTACAGGTGGAGCCCTTTTGGGAGGTGAATTCCTCTCTGTCTTCTTTCAGCCTCAGACTTAAGTATCTTGTGGTTTGAAGTGCTTTTCGCTGAGCTTTGGTAGAAGCTAAACTCCATAATTTTAAAGCATTGTGAAAGTGGTGTGGCGGCACTTACTATGAAGCTGTAGTTCCAGTTTAATGGTGGGAATCAAAGCTTAATGTTGTCATATTCTGCCTATCATGGCCAGCCAGCAACCCTTCAGTGTTGCTTACTCTGCTCAAACACTGCCAAACAGCAGTTGAGGATTTGGCAGGCTTTTGATTGATAATCATGTCACCACAGCTGTTCAACATTAAGCCTTTTATGAGCTGTATGAATAACAGCCGAGTTCATAAAAGGACATTGTGCATTAACCTGGTACTGTGTGTGCAGAATATGACCTGCTGTCCATGTCCTCATTCCTTTATTACAGCAGAGCTGCTGATAATTTCCAAGCTTGTCCCAAATTTATACATAGTACTCTATGCAGTTGTTGATATAAAGGTGTTTTCCTGCAGTTGAGGGACCATTTTCTGGAAAGAGAAAAACTAACTGAGAGGAATAATAGAAAGGAAAAACAATTACAAAGTACTTACTTTATAAAATATATGAATTGTTTTATTTGCCCTTAAATCTACAAACCAGGGTAATGTAGCCTACTGAATTCATTGGCACAGTTTAAGTGTATTGATATGGAACTGAAAATTGCTTACTAAATTTAAAGCTGCTGTTCTTTTCTGTATGACCATGATAAATTTACAAACACTGGAGAGAAACACCTTTTTAGTAGTTTTGTTTTTGTTTTCTATGTTTGGTGTAGTTTTGTCTTGTGGATATTCAAGTGCTTTATGTAGATAATGCCTCTATATGTTTATGAAATACATTATGCAGTTGAAGCAATGGACATGACCTTCAGTAGGGACGTTTTTATTGATGTTTATATTAAGTGGTGAATAACTATAGTCCATGCAGTGTTTTCATTCTTTTTAGCTGGGGTGCTTGGAATTTGGGTACAGATGCATTTGTGTCACAACCCCATAAAGTACCGTTGGCTACAGTCCATTAAGAAAGGGCTGGAAAGACGACTTTCCTAGGAAAGGCAGGCACTTGCTGCAAGCCTGGCAACTTTAGTTAGTTCCTGGGACCGGTGGAAAGTGCAGAAGTAACTCTACAGAGCTATCCTCTGACCTCCACACACACATTAATTAACTGATTGATTGCTTGGCTATTTATCTGTTTGTTTATTAAGGAAGAAAGGAAGGTTGAAGATGTAACTCAGATGTCAGGTGTACTAGATTCATGTGACCTTACTGTCTGAATGTTGGCTGTGAAATACAGCTGATCCTTTTAAAGCCAGGCTAAAATTCAGCATAGGTCAGGAAGAAAACCGTCTGTGATGTTACACAAATGCACATTGGGCATGGAAGTCGCCATGGGCTTTGAGTGCCCTCATGCCTTCATAATGGCTCTGTGAAAATGATCTGCCTTCTCTTCAAAGGGGGGATCGCAGCAGGAAGCAGTGGGAAAGGAAGAGGAGCCAAGCGTAAGCAGCAAGATGGAGGGACAACAGGGACCACCAAGAAGGCCAGAAGGTGTGATCCCCACCCCACTTAGTCCCTGAGTATCTGCTGTGGGCAGAATCCACTGACAGGGAAAGAAAGAACCATATTCTTAGGTTTTGTTTGCTTGTTTTCAGTGAGTCCTGAACCCCTGGTAAGACTTAACTTCAAGTGAGGTCTTCTCTTGTTTGAACTCATTACAAAATAGATCCTTGCTCTGGGACTACAGCTCAGTGGTAGAGGGCTTGTTTGACATGGTGAGGCCCCAGGTTGAACTCCCCACATTGAAACAACAGATAGCAACAGTCCTAATAGTAGTGCTTTCTGTTCTGAAGGAGAAAGTTCCCTGCTGAGATCTGAGGCTAGATGGGGACCAAGAAACAAAGCTTACTAAGTGTTAGCTCCTTAGCATCCTGCCTGTCCTTCCTGTCCTGCCACTCCATTTTCACTCTCTCTGCCTTTCCCCTTGTCCAAAGCTGAGGTGATGAAATCCAGGTTAGTTCTGATTTAGACTCCCAACTGAGAGTAAGTCTCCTGCCTCCAGGTTTCTGTCCCTTGGTTTATGTCCTAAATGAAATAAAGAGAGCTGGACATGTGTATGGCTCAGTTTCTATAGTGAATGGACTGAACAGGCCTGAAGGTGTGTATAGCTCAGTTGGTAGAGTTCTTCCTAACATATGCAGATTCCCTCGGTTTGACCCCCAGGATTGTCTAAACAAGGGATGCTGGCACATGCCTGTAATCCTTATACTGGAAGGTAGCAGTAGGAGGATCAGTTTCCAGGTCATCCTTGGCTACATAGTGAGCTGTAGGCCAACCTGGGATTCATGCTGTCTCAAAAGTTAAAGTAAAATGGGGTCTGGAGATAGGACTCTGTGATAAAAAGCACTTGATGCTCTTGAAGAGGACCTGGATTTGGTTCCTAGCACCTACATAGTGACTTACAATACCTGTAATTACAGTTCCAGAGGAATCTAATGCCACCTTCTGGCATCCATGGACAAGCACATGTGTGGTGCATAAATATACATATCAGCCAAACATATACATAAAGTAAAAACAAGTCTTTAAGAAATGAAGTAAATGTACTAAAAGAAAGCAGCCACATTTGCCCTGTTTCTCCTGTTCCGTCCTCCCTTAATGTGACTGCTCAGTTTGTATTGACAGACAGCACATGTGTAGAGAGTCCCCAGGAGTAGGTTGTCAGGCCCTACAAACTACAAGTAATTTAACCAAACCTTTGCAGGGCGTGAGGTGATTTGCTGAAGTTAAATAGAGCTTTTGTTGTGAAGTTCAGCAACCCAGAGCCTTTCTTAGAGGACAGAGCACAGGTAAACTGGAGGGGGTGGGCTCCGTGCTTCATTGTTTCTCTTTTTTTTCAGTGACCCTTTGTTTTCTGCTCAGCGTCTCCCTCCTCATGGCTATCCTTTGGAACATCCATTTAACAAAGATGGCTATCGGTATATTCTAGCTGAGCCCGATCCTCATGCCCCTGACCCAGAGAAGCTTGAACTGGACTGCTGGGCAGGAAAGCCTATTCCTGGGGACCTCTACAGAGCCTGCTTATACGAACGAGTCTTGTTAGCCCTGCACGATCGAGGTGTGTAAGTTTTAATGATCATTTTGAAATCGTGCTGCTCAGTTTTTTGTTCTGGGAAGAGGGAATCCTAACTGAGAAAATGCCTCCATCAGATTGGCATGTGGACAATCTGTAAGGGATTTTCTTGATTGATAGTTGATGTGGGAGGGCTCAGCCCACTGGAGGTGATGCTATCCCTGGTTCTGGGCTATAAAAGAGAGCAACTTGAACACACTATGGAAAGCAAGCCAGGAAGCAGCGTTCCTCAATGGTTTCTGCTTTAGTTTATGTGCTGCCTTCCCTCAGTGTACACTGAAAGAAACCCTTCTCCCCAAGTTGCTTTTGGTCATGACGCTTCTCACAGCAATAGAAATCAGGACTGTGAAGGACTGTGGTGACAGGCCCAACTGTGCTGGGGAAGATAGTACATATGTTTAGAACTCGGGGCTGGAAAAGGTGAGGAAGTTCACTGAGGTGAATTCTTCTGGGAAGTGTTTCCTCAGGGCCAGCACAGAGAACTTTGGTCCAGAGTGGGCCACGGCTGCTTTCCAAGCTGTCAACCAAACTTGGTGATGTGTGGCAGCATTCAAGCTGCAGTAGTGAAGGGGTCACAGAGAACAGCTGAGACTCAGCACTGTGACAGGCTGGGAGAGGCTATTGATGAAGGTGCCATTCAGTTACAGGGGAAACCTCAGGATTGGAGGGATCATAGAAGTTCCATTCCATAAGGTTGAGGTTGCTGAAGTATGGCCAATGAGCTGTCGGTGGTGATGCAGCTCAGTTGTAATGAAGGCTCCTGGATTTGATGAGTCATGCAGAGAAACTGAGGCCTGGCACCATGTGCAGGAATGGAATCCCTACAGAGAGGCCAGGCAACTGCTGGTGAGAGTATAGCTCAGTTGCAGTGGATGGCTCAGGATATTGTAGGTGCCAGGTATGGAGTGGCTCCTGTCTGATCCTGAGACGTGGTAGATGTGCTCTAGGTGACAGAATCAGAGACATGTAACTGCCAAGCCCTGGGAGTCCCAGGCACTGGACATTTACACTTGGTATTTGTTACAGCAGTAAAAATGTAACTAGGTCAGCCAAAATTCCTTTGTAGTAACCTGTTCTCAAGAGCTCGTCTTCTCCCACGGACCTGCGTTAAGCTTCTTTCCGGGTAATGTCCTAAGACTAATTATGCTCACCAAGTACAACTTTAAAATTGCACCATCTCAGTACAACCACACAGTAACTGAGCTTTCCACACAAACTCTGTGGGAGAGAAACTCAAACCACATCCAAACCTCAGCAAGTAAGCTCACATTAGTGGGTCTCAGTACCTCTAGAGTGCCTTGGAGGGGGAGGAGGGCATTTGTAAGCTAACCTGCACATACATTTGCAGTCCTGGAGCATTCATATTAACACTTGGAATTCCAGTCAAACACCTTAGGATGTTTCCATGGCCTTCCTTTTTTATGTATTTGTAACTTATTTTTCAACAGTGAAAAACTTAACAAGAACAAGAAAACTTGACTGACTAGAGAACTGTCAATGATTGTAGTATATTTACTTGCCTGTTAATACCCACTTAAGACAATCTCAGGGAGTACAGTATCCTTGGCCAGGAACTTGTTGTAGTGCCAGAATATAAGAACGTTGTTTTTTGTTTTTAATAGGGTAGGGTTGTAGCTCAGTCATGTAGAACTTACATGGTGTCCACGAGGCCTTGAGGTCATTCCCCAGCACCACACACACTACACACACAGAATGGACTTGTCAGATAAGGCACAACTACTGTGAGATGTCATTACATTACAGGGTTTGTGTGCAGCTCTGTTTGGCTTTAATACCCGTTGGTTGTTTCCCACACTTTTCTCACTGTGTGTGTGTGTGTGTGTGTGTGTGTGTGTGTGTGTGTGTGTGTGTAGGTTCATGTCGGATGGGGACATGTGGAGGGGATGCTCTGGACTCAGTCTTCTTCCTTTTTTTTTTTTTTTTTTTTTTTTGGTTTTTCGAGACAGGATTTCTCTGTATAGCCCTGGCTGTCCTGGAACTCACTCTGTAGACCAGGCTGGCCTCGAACTCAGAAATCCACCTGCCTCTGCCTCCCAAGTGCTGGCATTAACCACCTGGCAGGACTCAGACTCAGTCTTCTATAGGCTCCAGGGATTGAATGCAGGTCAGCAGGCTTATGCAGCAAGTACCTACCCCTCACTGAACCATCTCCATTGACCTAATTGCTATGTTTTTGGGTGAAAATTTGTACTTAATATCTCTGCCTCTTCATAGCTACATCCCATCCTCTTGTTTCTAGCTTTTTCTCTTTCTTTTCCTGTTTTGTCTTCTTTCCCTTTTTTGGAGTGGGGGTTTAGGGGACAGTGTCTCACTACATAATGTAGGCTGGCTTCAAACTCACAACAGTAATCTTACTCCAGCTTCCCAAGTACTAAAATTACAGATGTGATCCATCATGCCTGGGTACTGGTATTTTTCTTCACAGAAACATGTATTCTCCTGTCTCTTTTGTACACAAAGGACAGCATCCTGTAATCTTTTCACTTTGCTCTGTATACTGGTATAGTTACTTCATACCAGTTCAAAAACTAGCACTCTTTACAATTTTGTTGTTGTTTGGGATTTTTGTTTTTCAAGACAAGGGTTTCTCTGTGTAGCCCTGGGTATCCTAGAACTCAATCTATAGACCAGGCCGGCCTCAAACTCAAGAGATGGTCTTGCCTCTGCTTCCTCAGTGCTAGGATTAAAGGCATACACCACCATCTACAATTTTTATTTTAATTTGGGTGTGTAGGTATGTCTATGAGAGTAGAGTATGTCATAGTGTGTAGGTGTTTATAGAGGCCAGAAGATGACTTTGGATCCCCTGAAGCTGGAGTTGTAGGCCGTTGTTAACTGCCTGACGTAGATGTTGGAAATTAAACTCATGTCCTTTGGAAGAATGCTCTTAACTGCTGAGCTATTTCTTCTTCCCTTGTTTTCCTTTTTAATAGCTTCATTAGTACTCCAAAATAATCCTAAAGCAAGTGACTTGAGAAAGCTTTCATCTTCTATGGCAGTAGTCTCTGAAGTTGGTTGGCCACTTCTGCTAGAGTGATGGCTGAGGATTAAGTCCAGGAACCTTGAGCGTGCTCAAATACAGCCAAACACTAAGTCATCAACATTACTGGTCACATAAGCTGGGCATGGTGGCACATGCATATATTTCCAGCTCTCTGGATGCTGAGTCAGGAGTATGGCCTCAAGCCTGGGGCCACATAATGCATACCAGGCTCTACTAGAACTATGTTGCAAGATCCTCTTTAAAACAAGACAAAGTGTCACTCAGTCCCTCCCACACTCAAGTGGAGTGAGTTGAATGAACTGTCTCTGGAAAGAATCGGTTATCCTTTAAAGACCTTACATCTTTATATAACCAGCATGTCTCTAAGTCCCTCAAATAACCACTGGCCTTTTACTTGTCCCCCCTAGCTCCCCAGCTAAAGATCTCTGATGACCGGCTGACCGTGGTGGGAGAGAAAGGTTACTCCATGGTGCGGGCCTCGCATGGGGTGCGCAAAGGGGCCTGGTACTTTGAAATCACTGTGGATGAGATGCCACCAGATACTGCTGCCAGGCTGGGCTGGTCTCAGCCCTTAGGTAAGCTGGGAGAACTGTGTGGGTCTCACAGCAGGGGTAATTGGCTTGGGGTTTACCAGATGGTGGCCTGAAAATTAAATTCCTGAAGTTGCAGCCAGTTTTGTATTCTTAGAATATTGTGAGGAGATAGTTTGTAAGCAGTTTGTAAAGTTGACCAGAACTATGTACAAAGAAAAGTAGGACTTTTTTTCTTTAACAAACCAGTTAAATTTACAGTCCTCTGATTTTCACTTCTCTTTTCATTGGGACAGGTAACCTTCAAGCTCCCTTAGGTTATGATAAATTTAGTTATTCTTGGCGGAGCAAAAAGGGAACCAAGTTTCACCAGTCTATTGGCAAACACTACTCATCTGGCTATGGACAAGGAGATGTCCTAGGGTTTTATATCAATCTTCCTGAAGATACAGAGACAGCCAAGTCACTGCCGGATACTTATAAAGATAAGGTGAGGTTGTCCTCCTTCAGTGGCAGTCAGTGCCTGCAGCTATTGCCTGACTTCTTTTGTGATGGTGACCCTTGTGTGTGCCTTCCCGATCTTTTGATCTGAACATTTTCAGACATAGTAACAGAAGTAAAAGATTTTAAGGTTTAGTTCCTAAGTAAGTAGTCGCCTAAATTCTTCCATTAACATGTTATTAATTCATTCTTTTTTTATTATGTACCAGAGGGACATTACATTCTTGTAATTCCCCCAATAAGTATTTTAGGACATGTATCATTAGCCATTGTTCAACTGTGTTCACATATATATGTGTAAACACACATATATGTCTGTGTGTGTCAATTTTTCAATGTAATACATAAATTTTAAGATTTGTCGAGTACAGAATTTTCTGCACATTTAAAAAATAAATTAGTGTTTAGAATCAATCCTGGGGCCTTCTGCATGCACCCCACTTTACCTTTTACTTTTCTTTTTTTTTAAGATTTTTTTTTTCCTCTTAATTTGTTTTTATGTATGAGTGTTTTGCCTGGATGGATGGATGGATGGATAGATAGATAGATAGATACACATATGCACCATGCCTGGTGCCCACAGAGGGAGTTGGATCCCCTGGAACCAGAGATACAAATGGTTGGGTGCTGTCATGTAAATACTGTGAATTAAACTGGGTCCTCTGCAAGGGAAACAGTTTATCTTAACTGCTGAGCTATCTTCAGTGTGATGCAGGCCTTTAATCTCAGCAGTCGGGAGGCAGAGGCAGGCGGATCTCTGAGCTCTAGGTCAGCCTGTCTATAGATCAAGTTCCAGGACAGCCAGGGCTACATAAAGACACGGTGTCTTGAAAAAACAAAACAAAAAATTAAATTTACTTTTCTTTTATGAGTATTTTGTCTGCTTGTATGTGGGTACCTGGTATCCAGAATCTAGGACGGGATCCCCTAGAACCGGATTGTTGTGAGCCACCTTGTAGGCTCCAGGTCCTCTGGAAGAACAGCTAGTACTCTTAACTACTGAGTTCTTTCTCTGGCCCCTGTATCCAGTTTTGTTTTTTTAAGACTTATTTTATTTTTATTGTCAATTATTTAAAAATTTATTTATGGATATTGATGCTTTGTCTGTATGTACATCTGCATACCAGAAGAGGACATTGAATCTCAGTATAGACAGTTGTGAGCTGTCATGTGAGTACTGAGAATTGAGCTCAAGACCTCTGGAGGAACAGCCAGTACTCTGAACCACTGAGCCATCTCTCCAGCACCAACCCCCTACTCAGTTTTAATGGTATCTTTTTTTAAAGATCATTTTTTTAAAAACTCTTTTTAGCTGGGCATGGTGGTACTTAGGCCTTTAGTCCCAGCACTCAAGAGGCAGAGGCAGGTACATCTTTGTGAGTTTGAGGCCAGCCTGGGCTACAAAGGGAGTTAGTTTCAGGACAGCCAGGACTGTTATACAGAGAAAGTCCATCTCAAGAAAACAAAACAAAACAAATTGTTTTTAATTATGTGTATGTGTTAGGGGTGTGTAGACCTGAGTGTGCCACCCACAGAACTGATTTCACTGGAGTTGGAGTTGCAGGGAGTTGAGCCATCTCACATGGGCTGGGAACCAGACTCAGGTCCTCTGCAAGCCGTGCCTGCTCCTAGCTGTGGAGCCACTGCCAGCCCTGATGGTGCCTGCTACTAGCCATGGAGCCACTGTTAGCCCTGATGGTGTCTACTAATGAACCAAAATGTTAGTGTTTATTAGGTGTGGGGTTTTTGTTTGCTTGCTTGTTTTATTTTGTTTTGAGTTTTCTTCTCCATTTATTTCTATGACTTACTAAATTTTGGGCCCCCACGAGTCATGAAAATATCCTCCCTTATTTACCTTTGTCCTTGTGTTAGGTCACTGATGACTTTGAAATCAAGGATGGTGCAGAAGTTGAGCTTAATTTTTCCTTAGGAATATCAGATTATTCCAACATGGTATATTTAATTTCTTGTGTCTTCCACTGGATTCTTTGTTGTATTTAGTGAAAATCAATGACTCGGTAATTCCAAAAATGTCACAGAATAAGAAGTTTTAGTGGGCTGGAGGGATGGCTCTGTGGCTAAGGGCACTTACTGCTCTTTCAGAGGACCCAGGTTTAATTCCCAGCACCACATGGCAGATCACAGCTGTCTAACTATAGGATGTGACAACTTCACACAGACATACAGCAGAACACCAATGCATATTAAAAGATAAAAAGGTTTAGGCTTTTCAATTAATTTACTTTCTTTTTTAGGCACTTTATGGTTTAAAAAAAAAAGCATACATGTATAATTCTCTTACTAAGGGCCTTTTTAAGACATGTTTGACAAACATGGCCAGCTAGTCCCTTAAGAAGTACTTAGCAGCCAGGCTCATGCCTTTAATCCCACTTGGGAGACAGAAGCAGGCAGATCTCTGTTAAGTTCATGGCCAGCCTGGTCTACAAGGTGAGTTCTTAGACATCCAGAGCTACATAGTGAGACCTTGAATGAAGCGAAGGGGCAGTGACAACTTCGGAACTGAAAATTGAAAAACTGTGGGAGAGACTTTACAAGGCTGCGCACTGTGTAAATCTGACTGTCTTTTCTGCATGGTGACTTAGATGATTCTTCAATGTGTCATTTTCTTTTTTTCTTACTGCATTTTCAAGGCTTTGATAAAGTTCAAGAGTTATTTGTATTTTGAAGAAAAAGACTTTGTGGACAAAGCAGAGAAGAGCCTAAAACAGACTCCCCATAGTGAGGTGAGTCACAGTCACAAAAATGTCAGGGTAGTAAGGCTTTGAACATTGAGACTCCTTGGGGATAAAAGTGAGGCAGCTGAGGCTCAAGGGGACTGAGGGTGCCCAGTCAGCTGTCTGCAGACCAGAATCCCTCTGTGTTCTCTGCTGCACGACTGTGTTCTTCCTGGGACTGTAAAGAAAGGGCTACAAAGTCAATGACCTGATAAGGAACAGTGTAGGAGATTAAAGAAGGCAGTGAGAGAGAGAGAGAGAGGAGAGAGAGAGAGAGAGAGAGAGAGAGATTCTTATTGAAGGAGATGCCAAGCACAGAGGGAGACCAGAACTAGAGGAGATTGTGCTGTATCACTTGGAGATCCCGGGGCCTGGGTAGCTCACTCACTGTTCTAGAACTCTCCTTGCCTTCCCTTCCCAGGAGACACTCCTGCAGCCCAAGGTCACAGCACAGTTAGAGAAGGGCTGCCGGCACAGTGAGTCAAACTCAGGGGCCAAAGGTCAGAAAGGAAAGGAGAGCGAGGAAAAGTAAAGTTCTGAAAAGCTACTTGGGTCAGTACGCAGGTGAGATAAGAGAGAGTTCTGGTTGTTTTGGGCGGGTTTGGGAGGGGAGCAGGAATTAAAATTCAGTTAAAAGCTGAAACAGGCATAAAAAAGGTCATGCCAAAAATAAAAGTAAAGTCTTCAGTCCTCCTTACAAATCAGAATGGTGAAAGCTGAGTGTGTGGCACACGCCACATGTAACCACAGTGCTTA
The DNA here is from genome assembly GCA_019843815.1 of Montemys delectorum. Taxonomy (NCBI): domain Eukaryota; kingdom Metazoa; phylum Chordata; class Mammalia; order Rodentia; family Muridae; genus Montemys; species Montemys delectorum. The sequence continues at coordinate 2,692 of JADRCD010218435.1, read as the reverse complement.
GGAGGTGTGCACAAGGAGTCGAGAGTGGAGGCTCACAGTGAGCTGGAGGCCAGCCGAGATTGTGAGACTCTGTCCCATCCTTCCTCCAAGTAAAGTATAATGTATAATGGAATACAGAACTGTTTGCTGTAGGTAGCATGGAAATTAAAAAACAGCCTAAAATCAACTGAAATGATACATACTTACATTAATTTTACTTGAAATGCCTAAAGTGACATATATAAGATGAATGTTATTCTTAGAATGAGTACATTAATGTTAATTGTTATTCTGGTAGCAGTATTAAGTGTTCTGCAATTGAGTTTGTTTTTTTTAATCTTTGTGAAATTCTAAAGTAAAACCTTGATCATCATTTCAGATAATATTTTATAAGAATGGTGTCAATCAGGGTGTGGCCTACAGAGATATTTTTGAAGGAGTTTACTTCCCAGCCATCTCACTGTACAAGAGCTGCACGGTATGTGCCCTGCATTTGAAGGGAGTGTTTGGCTGTTGTGATGAAAGCTTTTGATTTGAGAGGAAAGTGAGTTCTAGAGAGAAATGAGAACATCCCCTGGGAGGCCTGGAAGTGGACATACATTTGGATGTCAGTTTTCTTGAGTAAGATCAGGGTTGCCACACACTGTGCTTTGCAGGTCTTATTTGACGTGAAAGATGACAGAGCATATCCATTCATGAATCATTTCGGGCATATGTTTGATGACTTGTAATTAGTGACTGTTGCTTATACTTAAAAAAAAATACACATACACACAGAGAGAGGAGGGAATGGGGGGGTGGGAAGGGGGAGAGAGGAGAGAGAGTTACCAGGCATGGTGGTACATGCCTTTGATCAGAGCTTTTGGGAGGCAGAGACTGGCTGATCTCTGAGTTCAAGGTCAGCTCAGTCTAAACAGTGAATTCTAGGACAGCCAGACCTGTCTCAAAAATAAACAAACAAACATCCTGCCCTTATGGCTTGCTTAAAAAGTAAAGATTAGCTCGTGGAGATTTCTATGTATTCATTCATTACCTTTTATTGAACAAAAGTAAGATGAGGTTCCAAACAGAAGTCAACGAGAAGTCCGTTTTTACACGTCCAATGCTTGGTAGTCATTAGGACGTTGAGCACTCTAGCAGTGTTGACATAAGTCTCCTTTGCTCCAGTTAGACTCTAAGTATCTTAGAGACGCTCTTATTTCCAAACAGGTTCTGCTGTATATAGTTCAGGCTGGTCTCGATCTCAGAATCCTCCTGCCTCAGCCTCTCTAGGGCATGTGCTACAATTGCTACTTCCTGTGTTTTTCCTTAAATATCCCCTGCCAAATGAACTTTTGTTTTCTTTTTCAATTTTTTTTTCTATTTCCACTTGTATTGAACTTGTCCCAGGTTTCCATTAATTTTGGACCGTCCTTCAAATACCCTCCAAAGGACCTCACGTACCACCCTGTGAGTACCATTAGAACGCCTGCATTCATCCTTGACTTTCTGTTTCTTGCTCTGGCTTTGGTAATCACCCATTCTCCTGTTTTTATTGCTCCTGCAGATGAGTGACATGGGCTGGGGCGCTGTGGTAGAACACACACTGGCTGACGTTTTGTATCATGTGGAGACAGAAGTGGATGGAAGGCGTAGTCCACCCTGGGAACCCTAACCGATCCTTGCTTCTGATGACATTGTGAAATAATCCTGGGGTTTTTGCTTTTGTTTGTATAAAGTGTCAAATGTTTTCCCAGAGATGCTGCAGTACACTTTGATGGAGGTGAAAGGCTGGGTGGGGCTGCAGCAGTGCCTGCCCTTCAGCATTCCCTCCCCTCAACTACTGCTCTTACTCTGAGTGCCATAAATCAACCGCTGATGTCCAGAATCTATACGCTCCCTGTAGAAGTGGCGCTGTGCCACGGACCTGCCAGGGAGGACCTGCCAGGGAGGACCTGCTGCTTTCCTGTATGTTCTAAAAGTGAGTGACAGCGCCCAGACAGACAGCTTATTCCATTAAGGGTGTTTGATCCCCCTGGTTTCTGGGGAGCAAGCTTGTTTCTGAGTGGCTGAAATCAGTGGCAATATATTCCAGAGCAGTCTAAAGGCAGTCTTTTTGGTGTGGAATTTGGGGACATGGGAAGCTAGTGGAGTTCTACAAATTATAATTGTGAAAGGAATTTGCCTGGGGGTTTAAAAGCTAGATCTTTCCTCCAATAAAACTTGTTTTTAAGCTTGTGTGGTACTTGGCTTCACTGGAAGTTGAGTTCCTGCTAGTGACCACAGTGTGATGGGGACAGCACTGGCAGGATGGGACAGGCTTCTGATGTGGGTGTCTCCCTGCTTTTATTGCCCTCCTTCTCCCCGGGCACCCGGGCGCTTTCACTGCCCTGTGTACAGTGGAATCTCAAAGAGAGCCAGCGTGTAGAAGGCCTCCAGCTCTTGTCTTTGAACCTGGTGTTGATGTTTGCAGCTTGTCCTCTTGCCTGCCTTTCTAGTAGCCAGCCAGTGGTTAAGATCAAAGAACGACAATGATCCTGCCTTAGGAGGATCCCTTAATGACCTCCGATTTTAAATAAATAAATCCGTGGCCAATACAGAACCCTACAGTTACCTAAAGACTTCCCTGTGTAGTTTTCTGTTTTGTTTTTACTTAAGTACTAGTGAGGTAAAGTGGTAAACCAGGAGCTAGGTAGGGTGCAGAATTACAAAATATTCTTATTCTTATTTTGTT
>JADRCD010218434.1:13561-41113 GCA_019843815.1 Montemys delectorum | reverse complement strand
TGTGTGTGTGTGTGTGTGTGTGTGTGTGTGTGTGTGTGTGTGTGTGTTTTAAAATCCTGTTCCATAAAGATTATGGCTCCCCCGCTGTTTGGAAAAGATCATCTCACTTGTAACACTAATAACTTGAGCAGGGGAGAAGCTGGCCTGGTGAATGGAATGCACTTCACTGCACATCTTGGCTCAGCTAGAAATCGGAAACAGATGGTCCTTGCGGCTGCTTTCCCACTCGAGCCTGCTCACTGCCAGCCTGTGGTCTTCAGTGGGCTGCTGCTGGCAGTCTGTGACTTGAACATAGTAGGACGTGGCAAAAGAAATCAAATCTTTTCCAATGAGCAGCAAGTTATAATGAAATTTGACAGATATGACATTCTATACCTAACATCTAGTTAGAATATATTAACCTTTTAGTTTTCTTAAGCGCCTTGCAGAGAAGTTGTGAATATACGTATTAGAAGCTTGTGTTGCGTGTGTTCTCTTTTCCTTTTTAACAAGGGGCAGAGGGTTTAGCCCAATCTTGGGTGGCAGCTGGCTAACAGAAAATGCAGAGAGAGATTAAAAGTCAAGGAACTTCTAAATAGAAACGAGGTGCAAGAGCTGCCACTAAGGAGGAGATTAATTCTTCGCAGGACAAGGTGGGTGAGTTCCCACAGAGACAAACAACAACAACAACAACAACAACAACAACAACAAAAAACAGCATCAATATTTTTCTTAAGGACAAAATCTACGTGTTTACATGCAAATTACACAGGCAAAAAATATGATTAGCCCCAGAGTACATCATTCAAATGGAATGGGGCTGTCTCGACTCCCTTATTTTCTTTAATACTGCTGCTTCCAGTTTGTGAATTTTCTTCTGCCACACTGCAAGGTGGTCTGGGATACCAGTTTATTATGGTCAAGACACAAACACCTAGAAATGGCATGTACCTGTGTATAGTTTTACCACTTTTGCTGGAAGGAAGGAAGGGGGGAGGAAGGAAGGAAGGGATGGAGGGAGGGAAGAAGGAAGGAAGGGAGGGAGGGAGGGAAGAAGGAAGGAAGGGAAGGGAGGGAAGGAAAAGGGAAGAAAACAAAGACGGAAGAAAGGAAAAAGAAAGAAAGAGAGAGGGAGGGAGGGAGAGAGGGAGGGAGAGAGGGAGAATGGAAGGAGGAAAGAGAAAAAGGACACCCACACACACCCCACCCCAACCCCAGAGAAGGGAGCTGGGTGTCTTTTCTGGCTGCGGGGAAACTGAACTCCTGACCTTTCTTATGGTGGCTCTTCTGCCTCACCTATATCAAGACCTGTGAATGAAACCACACTCACTTGAACTCAGCAAGGTAGTAAGTACAGTGTGCTGAGCTCTATTTGGGGATTTTTCCACCTGACTAAAGTTAGAGGAAAGACCAAGGTATTAATAGTACATAATCTCTCTTCAATACGGAGCGCTCTCTCTCTCTCTCTCTCTCTCTCTCTCTCTCTCTCTCTCTCTCTCTCTCTCTCTCTCTCTCTCTCTAATCTTAGATGCCCATTTGCCCTACACTAAGCTCTGCAGCCTGGGCAACAGGGTACCTTTATAATTTCAGGGTTTCTGAGATTGTAGTGATTCAAGTCAGTGTGTGTGTGTGTGTGTGTGTGTGTGTGTGTGTGTGTGTGTGTTTAAGTGTAATGTCTAAATCTACAACATATCTGCTTTCTAGGAATAGGAAAAGCATGGGTAGGATAGTTTTTAGTCAAGAAGATATAGGCTGAAACTTTCCCTTTTTTTATTTTTAAAACAAAATCTTGTTTGTATTTTAGATTAGCCTTTTATGTACAAGTCTCTTGCCTATGCCTCCTAGGATCACAGGTGTGCACCAACATATCAGGATGGCCTTTGATCTTGATTAACTCAGATTTTTTGGTAAGACTCTTACCTATTTGACTCAGACCTGATAACTGAAAATAATATAAACCTTCTAGGACTGTTGCACACGTTTCACATGCATCACCTAAAAGCATTTCAGGAGGTGCCTGGCAGAGAACAGGTGCTAAACCTTGTAAGTGACCTCAGAGGTAATATCAGGGGTAAAGGAGCCAAACTCAACTCCTGTGCTTTCTCCTCATTCTATTTCCAACTCAGGAAGCCTAAATAGGACACTTTGCTGCCCAGCATCTGTTTCTGATCATAAAGTGAGGTTAATAACAAGTCTACCTTGTAAGAACCTACCTGGAAAAAAAAATACTTAAGGCTCTTGGAACATCGCCTGACTGAGAGGAAACACTGGGTAAACGTTAGCTGTTATTACATGCTGCGTTCAAGTCACGTGCTCTTGTCGAGTTTCACATTTCCAAGGGTCCTGGAAACAAAGCTTAAAAGGAGAGGGAAATGCATTTAATTGCTGGCACTACAGAAATGCTATTTAATGGATGGATGAATGGATAAAAGACATATGTTCATCAAAGACAGGTGGTAATACAGCCAGTCTATCTGAAGTAGACACAGAAGGATGATGTAGATAAAACAGGCAACGGGGAGTCAAAGAGCTGCAGATCCCTGCAGAGTGGGACTCTGACCCAGACCATGTACTAAAAGGGGAAACAGCATGAGCAAAATGGACAGAGGAATCTGTAGGACCGGGAGGCTGCAACTGGCTCTCCAGGTGGGCAGGCGTCTGTGTCTTCTTAACAGATTGATCTATCTACTGGGCAAACCTCCTACCATTCCCAAAACCCTTGTAAGAAGGAAAGAAAGACACAGTCCTGCCTCAAGGATCGCACTGTATAGAGGGGAAGACAGGCTGAAATACAGGATTTTAGGAGTAAGTGCTAGTCTCCAAGCTGTGTTGGAAGGAGGCTCAGCCTCACAGCACGGGATCAAAGGCTGAGAAAACAGGGTATTTCTCAAGAGAGGAGCAGCATGAAGTAAACAGAGCAGTGGTGACAGCACAGCACTTGTCACATAGTAGGAAGTGTGCACAGGAAATATATATATATCACACAGCTACACATATACACATACACACACATACACGGGCATGCCTACAAAAGTTATGTTCTTTGTTTTCCTGATTAGCATAGGCCACAGAAAATCAGAGAGGTTAATTAAACTAGGAGAGGGTACACAGTATGTAACCCTCAGAGCAGGGTATGAGACTTCAGACCCAGTACTCTCAACCATTCTACTACAGAAGCCTCCGAAACCAATGATCCTCCATTATGCATTGCCCTTTCATAGCACGGAACCAGGACTTCCCATCAGTGCTGTACACCTGCTGAAGGCCTGTAGCCCAGTGCATCAGAGCAAAGGCCCAGCTACAAGTCCTGTGCCCTGGGATTCTTGGTTTGTTTGTTTTCTATAATGCAAAAAATTTCAGTTGGGCACTTTGTGATGACCAGAGCAAGGTTAAGAGGCCACTGGCACTTGGCCTGAGGCTTCTTCTGATGGTCCATTTCCTTCCAAGTGCTTCCCCTTATCACCTGGGCCTTATTCTGTCTCCTGACGGCACCACAAGGGGATCCCACTTCTTATAATACAGAGTCAAGGAAAGAAAAATAAATAAATAAAGACCCAGACTCTCCGGCTTGTTTGCCAATGGGAAACGCTGCCTTCCCCTCAGATCCACTCACTCACGTGCATGGAGAAGTGTTCAAATGACAAGAGTTAAATTCAAACCATGTAGCCGCTTTCCGCTATTTTTTTTTTCCTGACTGAAGGCAAACCATTTAGATGTTTGTTTCCAAAAAGGCATCTGTCAGCAATCAAAGAGGGAAAAAATGCATAAGGCAGTGCAATTGTTTGGAGTAGCATTTCCTGGATCATGTTAAATGCTTGAATTGTTCCCCATTATGCTCACCAAATAATTTTATTTCCCACAATAATTGCAATATTTAACATGTTTTATTTAATCTTGTTTTAAGGCTATTAACAACGGGGCCACACCGTGAAAAGACTGCTATCTAAGCAAGGGCAGCTTCCAGCAGGCTTCTAGTCGACAACGGTAATGCTAAATGTATCTAATTGTTCTAGATTTAAAACTGTTATCCAAAAAATATCTAACATTTCTTTGTTCGAGACTACTGTGTTATCTACCCAAAAGTCCTCTCAGGTTTTCCATCATTCACAAAAATGAAATCTGGATGCCAGTTTAGGTGGTGCCCCATTCATTCATAAATAATGGGCAAGCATCGGACATTCAGAATCCTGGAAATGCTCGGCTTCAGAGGACAAACGCCTCCAACTTCAGAGCTTTCTGACAGACACACTTAGACATGGAAATGCTGCAGCCTCACAAGTTTGTGTCTGTGTACCCTCATGCAGGAAAGGACGCTGGATAAGATGCAGTGGGACAGGGGCCTCAGGAGGGGAATGGATAGAAAGAGAGGTAGATTCAAAGACAGAGCGCTGCTTCCTTTTTCCTATTCCTTTTGGGGAGGGGTAGGGTCAAGTTGCTATTTTACACTATATATAGAATTTACAAATTCTTTCCTTGCCTTTCTCCAAATGGTCATTTTCATAACGCTGCTGTTGCACAAGGCTGTGAGGGACCTGGCTGGGAAAGTTGGGGTGCATTTCTGAAAGGAGCATGTGTCCCTCAGGGGACGCACTTGCTGTGCCATCATTGGTTCCTTAGACTTGAGACGAAGGGCAAACAAACACAAAGAACCCCCCAAAGATCGAGATTAATCCTCCTAGCCCCATTTTATTAGAAGATTACAATGGGGGAGGGCAGGAGAAAGAGGGGGAAATGCCTGATTTATTGTATGTTCATCCATCTAAATGCAGCCTGGAAGCCATGCTTGAAATGAGAAAAGACCTCTGGCTCTAAAAGACTAAACATGACTTTACTGAAATTATTTTGGTCAAAAAGAGCTAGCTGCTGTACTACCACAATGCTAAATAATTCAATGATGATGACAACGATGACTATAACAACAGCCCCTATTACTATTAAGGAGTGATCCACAAATAAAAAACAAAAAATAAGCCACCAAAGTTAACCTCTTTGCAACTTAAAGACCTGAACCAAAGCTACCAAAGCACAATTCGGTTGAAACCATGCCTAGGAAAGCTTCATTAGCTATTGGACTGTTAAAACCACAACTCTTCAATAATCACAGTTGATCCCTGCGAGAAATAGTCATCAATTTTCCCCCACCCTGAGGTACCCACATGGAGGCCTCTGGGTACTGAATTGTAGAATGTCACCAATGGGAACTTGGGGACCCCATGGTTGTTAATCTTCAAAACAAAACTCAGGAGAAGTTTTCAGTGTTGCTCTCACACAGGTGTTACCTGCAGCCCCAGTCCAGCTCAGGTCTTAGGAATGGCAACTACCAAACACAAGTGACCAAATACAAGAGATTCCTGTCACTTCCTGTTCCCTGTTAGTCTTCAATAAGTGGCTTGAATTCAGTAGCTGTCTAGAGTTCTTCCCACTTTAAAAAAGAAAAAATCACTTTTCTAATACTTCTTATAGATAGGTCCATGTTATTGTATTTCTTTTCAAGCCAAAATATATTGCATAAATTAAAATTCCAACAAATAAGATGACTAGGTTACAGTATGGAAATGAGAGTTGAATTTTCCTGATTGAGGAGACTCTCATATCAAACTTAACAGGAATTGTGTAAAACTGAATTGATAAAAGACTGATTACTTTATTTATAAAGATTGAAGATGTCTAGAATTCATTTCTACAGCATCAAAAATTATAGTTATATAGCCTAGTGTTGGCTAGAACGCATACAGCACCAGCAATGTAGTAATTTACTCCCAGGAAAACACAACGAAACACAGTGCCAACTGAACCAGAAAGCAAGGGACTCAGAGCCTGGCATCCTGTATTTAGGTTCTTTCATAACCAAATTAACTAATGAATTAATTAAAATTTAAAAAAAAAAAACAACAACAACAACCAAAACCACAAACAAGGTATAGAAAGAAAAATAATTTTCCCCTGGAATTTTTTTCTCCTTGGAAAACCTGTTTGGTTATTCCCAAATTTAGTTTTAGACTCTGCTTTGCTTCCAAGGGAGATGTGTAACACAGCAAAATCTAAGCAACAAACACGTTCTAAAATGCGAAGCTTACAATCTTGAGGAGGGTGGCTGTGAAAACCAGATACTGAATCAGATTTAAAGTCTGGTTGGGGGGGGGGGAGGGAAAAAAGCCCCAAACGTTGCATGATAGTCTCTAAGCAGTTCCATCTGTCAGGCAGAAATTTTAGGCTAATAGCCTGTGGCGATCTCCCTCCGCAGTCCACTACCTGCCTTTGTCCTATTAAATCTCTTTATTCTCCTTAAAAAAAAAAAAAAAAAAGGGGGGGGGGGGGGGGGGGGGGGGGGTTGTTGGAAGGAAAGGAAAAACCTTGCAGACCAAAATCATCTGAGTGATGAAGCCCTAATTTTAACCACCTCCCTTTGATGTGTAGCAGTGGGCTCTTGTTTTAAAGAGAGAGAAGGGAAGACAGTTCTAGCAGCAGACTCCTCATCTCCACTTCACCTTGCCACTGGGTCTGGGAGAGATTGGTTCATTGTCAAGGAGATTTTTTTTTTTTACCCATGATTCCATATGGTATGGACCGGACTACATGTTGCCCCACATGCCACTGCAAATGTTTTCTCAATTAGGTGTCTTATCTCCCGTGAGTTAGCATCAGATGAAGCTTGCTGACAGCGTAATGGCAGGGAAAGCTTCCGACGGCTCCATCAAATGGCAGCTTTGCTACGACATCTCGGCCAGAACTTGGTGGATGGTGAGTTGGCAGCCGGGACTGCCTTTTTTTTTTCCCCCCCCCCCCCCTTTTCTACTTTCCCTCCCTCTTTGACAAAATGTCCCAGACCTCACATTCATCAAACTCACATTTGATTTTTTACACTCTTCAGTGAGGCTGCCTCGCACTGCTTCCTCTTGCCACCCTCCCTCTCTGCCACTCTGCAACTGGAGTTCCCAGTAATGCTTGCCCTTGTTTTCCATGGTATGGTATTTGGTTTTTTTTTAATATATTAAAAACATTTTTAAGACTCAAAAGTTTTAAGGTGGAATTCTGTATTTTAGATATGAATGTCTGCAGTTTAAAAAAAAAAAAAAAGAGCTGTTTGTCCTGCCCCTTGGGTTTCATGTCCTCTGTCTAGCTTAACACCCTCCTCACTTTTGATTTTTGAGAACTATGGGGTGCATGGTTCTCCTTGGCTGTGAAATTTATTAGGGGTGCATATCAACCCCTGGACTGGTGCATGCAAGCCTTGCCTGAGAGAATCCTTTCATGCCTCAGTAATTGGAATGCCTCAAGTCACCTGTGAGAGTACTCTAAGACTCCATTCGTCATCTTCCTCAGGGGACCAGAGCTCTGACATCTAACTTTCCAAGTCTGTTTATGTCGGAGCAGACCTTCCATCTCTTAGAACCACCAACTTCGAGTGGAACGGACCCGCACACCCTTTTTTTTTCCATTACTCGGGGTACGAGAAAGTTTCAGGAACTCCTAACGTGTAGCTGCAGAACGAGTTAACTCACATGTCATGGTCAACCAGGCCAGACAACCTTTGACTTCTGGGATCTCTAAGAGCTAGAGTGAAGTGGGAGATGGACAATAGCTCATTGTCACAGGAGACGCTCGTCCTGCGAGGAAGAGAGTCTCAGAATCATTGCTGTCCTCGTTAGGGTGGTGTCCGTTAAGGATTAATTCGTTAGCACTGCATTCCTAGTTTTCCGTAATTATTATTCTTACAGCAAGCGTGAATTCTTCCAGGGAGTGAGGAAAAAAAAAGTTTGCTGCCAGGACAATGAATGTATTATCCGTTCCTAACTGGACCGTGAACTTCAGCTCGTTTCACATAGATATCAGTTTAAGAAAAGGAGAGTGTGTGTGATGTTGAAGGGGGAGTCTGGCAAATGGGATTACCAAACAGGGCATGGTGCACTGTACGATCTACAGAAAAAGTGCTCTCCCTTCCTGGACAAATGGTGCTATCCTTTTGGCAAGACGTAGGAATTCGGAAGACTGAGACTTTTAAAAGTGAACTACTGCAGGATTCTATTCGGCTGCTGCCTGGGATTCAGTATGTCCATTCCAAGGACTTGAGTAAAAGTAGTTGTGGGTATGTGTGTACTTGTATATTTTCTCTCATAATTTCTTAACTAGACGTCAGAAACTTTACCAGTGGTTACAGAACAGTATTACAGAGCGCTTTTGGCTAATGAGACTTGCAATCCTCTATCTCTTACGACCCTGAGCATATTCACGGCATTTATTTTCCCATTAGACTTTCTGCCAGCAAGAACAGGGTTTGCTTGTATGAGATGGTCATATTGCTTCGATTCACACAGCTTGTTAAGCACTACAAATGAATTTACTGATTAGATTGGCAATTATTTTCTATGCTAAGTTGTAAGACTGAAAAAAAAAAAAAAGAAAGAAAAGAAAAAACAAACTGTCCTGATGCCATGTTCTCAGGGAAAGGAAAGCATTCTTTTCCCTTACTGTACTTTAGGAGGTCCTAGATTTTATAGACTGTTAATGGCAAATTATGTCATCTTTTTTATTTCTTGCAAATATCACCAAATGCTTCTCTCTCTCTCTCTCTCTCTCTCTCTCTCTCTCTCAGTTTGGAAAACTGTAATTTCTTTTCTGTAAAGTTTACTTGGAGATTGCTCTTCATCAAAAATTATTTTGCAGATGTTTTACCACAGGGAATATAATGTATAAAAGTGGTGGTGGGAACACTTAGCAATGCATTTGACTCAAGATAAACAATGCAGAAAGCTCGCACGCTGCTGTTTAGGCTGCATACTGAAAAGAAGTTTCTCAGGACTTCAGTGCCTCTTGATTTTTGCTTTGAATAAGGGGTGAGAAATCTACAGGCTCTTCAGAAAAGTTGTAGGAAATACCATAGGGAATAAATCAAAATTTTAGTTTCCTTAAGGGCAATTGCACACCATAGAATTTTAGACCTACCAGTTACAAATAATTCTCATGTTTCCATCCTAAAGTGGAAACTTTTGGTGGCAAACTAAGGAAAAGCTTTTCTGAAGAGTGAAACAACTAATGAAAAGAGTATAAATTTTACATTTTATTTTTTAAGTTCTCTCTCCTTGAATAACCCTCACTCCTTCTCCTTCAAGATCACCACCTTACTAGCCCAAACAATTTTTCCAAAGTGAAAAAAGAAAAATGAAAAGAAAAAGAAAACTCCTGGATTACATGGTTCCTCGAGCAAAAGACAGTTCAAGATCTGAATTTCACATTAAAGGCAAATAAAGCTTTAAAATTACCTCCTGTGTCATCTGGCTGCTCGGACTCCGGGCTCATAGTGGGAACCTCCGGCTTGGTCCTCCCAGCATACAAAGGCAACTCAGTGAATGCCCCCTCCGCCCATGGAGACTCGGCCTCAGCTGCCAGCTCCGGGATATGCAATTTTGCTTTTTAATGAATCGTAAACAATTTGTATGGCAAATGAGTTTGTTTGTTTTAGTTTGGGGGCATGTGCTGAGCCAGGTTGTACAGGGTCATCACCTATTCCAAGATTTAGGTGCAAATGGGTGGAGCTCTGGATCACTTTTTATTTATTTATTTTTCTTTCTCAATAATAACGACACACTAGGATGAAAGAAACCAGTCAATAAAAGATTAAGAATAACGATCCCTCTCCCCCTTCCTTTGCCTCCCTTCCCCCATAACTGCCCTAGCTTACGTTGGAGTTCTGTGCCATTTCTAATAACTGACTGGAAACCATTTGCATGAAGTAACCATCATTTCTTTTGGGTATAAGTTTTAGCTTTGTCTTTAAAAGGCTATTTCCACTTAAAAAAAACAGCTTTTTATGATGAAAAATAATACTGACATGGGACATCCCCAGCATCACTTCTTAAGACTAAAAAGTTAACACTTTCCTGAAAGATATTGAATAGAAGAAATTAGAAATGTAGTTTTTATATGAAAGTGGTGGAGAGAGAGAGAGAGAGAGAGAGAGAGAGAGAGAGAGAGAGAGAGAGAGAATGCATAGGACACCCCAGCATCGAATGAAAACTTTTATTCAAAGCCACCAAGTTGTAAACAACTGAGAGGTTGACAGGCAATGAGCATGCACATTCTAACAGTAATTACCTTTGGCACAGCCACTTATGAGAAATCTTTTGATATCTGAGCCACTTCTCTAATGCTTTAATCATGTAAATCAAGAAATAGATATTGCGTATCAACTTCATCTCACTGTGTTGTGACGTCTCTAGTTGAAACTTTCCGACAGAAAGCTAAAGAGAGTACTTGCAAAAATTTTCTTCACTCCAAATGAATTCAAAATGCCTCAACTGCGCATGTATGGTCCACAAGGGACTCTCCTCCGTTAGAACACCTCCATTCTCCCCATACAGCTTCAAAAGGAAGGCAGAATAATTCTTCTCCTGGTCATAATAATTTAGAGAAAAGGATTGGTTATGGGAAAATTTGTCTGCAAATTTCAGAACACACGTGTCTTTCTTCTATCATTCAAATTTAAGATTTATGGTGACTAAAGTAAAAGAAAAAAAAAGTCCTGGGTGATTCTGCAACTAGCTGTTACCCAGGTCAAATACCTGACCATTTATTTTTTGACAAATTTTTCTTTTTAGAAATTAACACATTAATTTTCAACCAATAATTGTTGTTTAATACAATTGTTTACAACTCAAACTTGGTATAACAGGAACATGCTTGGGCAAGAAGGATTTGGTATGCCTTGCAGTATAAATATGTTTTCTAAGTATGCATGTAAAAACATGTTTCTGCAAAATACTACTTTATTCTGCTTACCAATTAGAAGCCATCATGCTCAGTCTACTCCCACAATGGCTGCAGCTTCATGTTCATGGAGACCTCTTGCCTGTGTTTGCTTGAATTCACGTTGTGAGCCACATTTCCCATTTCAACGTTTAAATGTTATTTGTCAACTGAAAAACTTTTCCAAATGACTGTTTTCTGCATGATTTTGAAGATGTTGCCTAATGAAGATTTTTCTAGGAATTGGCACTAGGCCTTTCAACATAATGACTGAAATAACTTGGAAATTGCTAAAATGGTAATAAATGAAAAGATTCAAAAACGAAGAGAACCCGGAAATAATAAAGCATAAAATAGTCTCAGTACCTGGGATATTTTTAGAAAAGTCCATGACAAACCTATTTATAGACTTTGAATTTAATGCATTTGGATGCTTTTTAAAAATATTTTTATACAGCAAGTGGCTTGATCTGAGCTAATTATTAAATGAACAACTTTAAATACAGGCCACCATTGTAAGTATATGTAACCATATCATGTCTAAGGATATCCACCAACCTCAGATATTTCTATGCCCTCAAAACATTCTTTTTCTCTCAGTAATAGAGTCTAAGAAAAAATCCAGATGAGGTAGGGTTGACTCTTTTTTTTCTTCCACATACATTAAGAATGTATCCTTATCATTTTCTTTGAGGTCAGCCCTGCACAACTGCTTTTTCAAATAAAATTCGCTGTTCTTAGAGAGAAGCAAATACATTAGACTAGCTCCTTTTTTTTTTCTCCTTAAATCTAATTATGATCCAAATGTGCTTCATTCGGAAATGTGATTGGCTGCTTCAGCTAGCCTCTGCTCTTCCGCTATCGTTCTAAAAAATCTTGATTTCCTGTTGTTACGGTCATATTTCTCCTGTGAACTTTAGACAGTGAAATAAATGCTTTGTCCTTCCTTATTTTCTAGTTGAGTTTCCTTCACCTGTCCTGAATATTGTCAGGAGTGTTTCTAATTTAAAACCAAGAGAATCAGGGGCTGATTAGAAGACAGGAAATTGGAGGATTAAGCTGTCTGGTTACACTTCCTTTACTTATCAGCACTCAGTAACTCACTCTAGGTTGCAAACTCAACGGGACAGTTTTTACAATTCATTGTTCTTTCTGGGCGCTTACATACATACAGCGAGGGTGTGAGGCAGCCTGGGTACACCCTCAAGTGTGCAAATGTATCTGGAGTGTTCCTGCATGCACATGTGAGTATGGCAGGAAAAGAATCTGTAGCTGGGAGTTCTAAGTGGACACTTTTAAGTGGGGGTAGTCCCCAACCAAAGGGAGGCTTATAATGGAGGCATGCAAGTTCACATAAAGACCATCATCACAGGCTAGTCCTGTGAAGTCGAGTAAGGAATGGAACACTGCAAAGGAAAGGGCAAGAGGCATTCATTTGGAAGTTAGAACTAGATACTGGTAACCCCTATGCTGTTCCTGTCTCTGAGTTTGGCTCAGACGTGCCAGCCAGCACTCATATCAAATAGAGAAGTAACTCAAAGCAAGTGAATGAGTTAATCTTACAGGATTCCCAAGGCCACGTTGGGATCCCCTTGCCTCCAGACAAGAATGGATTCTTTCTTCTTGTGACAGCAAGTCTGTGTGCTCCAGATGGGCTTATATTATGAGATAGATGCAAGTCACGGAATTAAACGGTAGATCAGGACAAGAGTATAAAGGTTTGCCTTATGTCACCCAATCACCCAAAATTAGTGACATAACCCAAGTAAACTGATCGTACAGTCTTACTGTGCCATGTATATTTGCAGGACAGCGTTCTAGAAGCCAGACTGAAAAGTCCCTTGTTTGACCTTGTTCTGCCCACTGCCTTGCCCTGAATAAGAATTGGCTGGTTTGATTTTAGAAAGTTCTCGGTGTCTATGTAAGTTTTTAACCCCCCTCCCCCTTGTACTACAGAACAGTAAAGGAGGAAGTGCATAGGAAAGTACGGTGTGACAAGAGCAGGTGGTTGGTTAACTGGTAAAGGGGGCATTAACACTTAAGGGCTTGATCTGAGAGTCCTCCATCCCTTCACGTGTGTACCACTGACTAGGCCCAGAGACTAGCTGCTGTCTCTGTTCACGGGTAGAAAGGAGCCCCCTCGGCACCTAGCTGAATGTTTCACCCTCACAGGTAACATGGACTGATGTCTGTCTGGTAGATATATGCTTGATGTTTGAATATTTTTTTCTTAAAAATATTCAAACCAACCTATTTTATATCTAAAAGAAGCAAGGTTAACAATGACTACCCATCACCCAAGACAACATACAAGCTAAAGACAAGCTATCTAGTCTATGGAGGCGACTTGTTTGCTTTAGGCCCACTCGTCTTAAGTGAACTAGTAATTAGAACTTAATACTACACAGAACTTTAAATGATTGAGGCCACCCATTTGTAGGGGCACAAGTCTGTTTTCTGTAGAGGTGCAAAGTTTATAATGTGTCAGAAGGAAGAACAGGACAGCAGTCTTGTGACGTGACGTGACATCAACTCCTGAGAAGAAAGTGAGCCATCTTCCTGTTGTGTAACAGGAAGCTTCTGTGCTATTAAACAAGTTAAGGAACTGTGAATGACCTGCCAAGCCTGATGCATAAATCTCGTCATTTAAAATATATCCATTTGTGTCTTTAAGTTCTTGAAGAATGGCAGGAACATTTTAAGCTGTTATTTAATATCTATTTAATAGATATTTTGCTTACAGTTTTAAGTGGATTGTGCTATTTTTCAAAAAGCCTTTTTTTTTTTCGCAGACAAACATTTATTCTTTCCTCCCATTCCTCTCTTCCTCCCCCTACTCCTATTGGTGCTGAAAATTGGGGTTAGAATTTTTTTTTCATTGCCACAAGATTTTCTAACTAAAGGTTTGCTCCAATCCAGAGTTTTCAACAAGAGAGGACACAGTGTAGGCTCTATATGTCTAGTGTCAATGATCTTAATATACTTACTACAAACAAACACCTATTTTCCAGACAGTCAGAGTTCTTTTTTCCTTTTATTTCCTCCCTCCTTCCTTCATTCCTTTCTTTCTTTCCTTTTTTGGTACCATATGTTGGATAGAATTTTTTATTCCTTGCAATCCAAGATTTTTTTTTGTATGTGTGATTCTTGATATGCACATGCTGTTTTTAAGATAGCTGTTTTAAATGGCTAGAATAAGGAACAAGGACAAGGTCAAAGGTGGAGATGAATGATCCCAGGCAGAGCAGCCGGCTCAGAGTCATGGTTTATGGGGAAAGTCAAGACTTCAAAGTTGAATCAGGCACTTGATACAAGTAGCTGAACCACATTAAAACATGTATCCCTACACAACTGGTATATAGACAAGCCTATATCATCTAAAGGATGGTTACATTTAAATTCCCAGGACAGCCCTCTCTGCTGCTCACCCTCATATTCCTCAACCACCTACTCCACAGATGTGAATCTTTTACTCATGTTAATGAAATGGCTTAGCAGCTGGATTTAATAAACCCTCTTCAGATGCTGAAAAGATAAACATTGTCAACTAAATAATTGATTTCATCCATTTATTTAAGAAGCAATTAAAATCAGCATATATTGTTCTGGCTTTCTTATTTCAAGAAAATAGTGATCTCACTTCTCATTCTGAAACTGTGTGGGAAGCAACCTGTTAACAGGTGTTACAGGCAGTAACCCCTCCTCATAAACACTAAGGAATCACTGAAAGACAAACTGCCCAACACTCAGGTCAAAGTCTACACAGTATTGTTAGTAGGGCTTTTAAGAAAGGAAATATGAAAATAATTTAAATAATTATAGTCGGGACTGCTATAACTTCTCAGTGAGAAGTCAAGAAATAAGCCTAAATATACAAAGTAACAAATGTAACTATTTCTTAATCAAGTATCTGGGCTAACGAATCCTGTGAGGGATCAGTGGGTCTGTGAGAGCTGGAAATCAATATCTATTTGCCACTAAACACAGTGCATGCAGCCCTATAGTAACCACACAGAATATATTTGCAACCTAGGATTGTTGCTCTGAGTACATACCATATATCAGAAGATAGAATGAGATTCTAGCATTAATGAGTTTCACTGGACAAAACAGCAAGCAACTAAAAGGCAAATACTCTGGAGAAAAGGATCTAGCCCTGAAAAGGACACTGAAGACAAAAAAAAAAAAAATGGCATCTGATCCTCTTCTCCAGCAGGTTGTTGTAGGTAGAATGTAGTCAGAGGACTGGCAAGTATCTCAAATAGTAAAGGGAGCCCTCAGGCAGGAAGGGCACTAAGCAGATCATGCAGGTGCCAGATACTGGAAGAAGTGTGTGGAAGGCAGAAAGAAGGTCTGGGTGCTGCAGATTGCCAAGCCCACTCTAGTCACTTCACTATGGCCTTATATTGCCAAAAGAGCCACGCTACCTTTTCACAGTTTCTTATGTCTATAGGGTTCACAAATACTTAGTATAGGTGAACTACAGCTCACATCTCTATCAGAGTCCTGATTGCATTTCCACTGTGCCAGTGGGGGGGCGGGGAACAGCGTCCTTGTTAAGATGAAGAGGCCAATAACAAGTTTGACAAAGTCCAAACCTGTATCTACCAGCCCTCCATTGCAATGGTACCAGTATGCCCAGCAGTATCACACTCTCATGTAAGATCAAAAGACAATGCTCTGTGACCATATGATTCAATTGAAGACAGATTTCATGCCAGTTTACAGAGAATACAGGAGTCCTCTGGCCCAAAGTTCCTCTAAACTCGAACTCATCCCAAAGCCCAGGTTCTAGTGACCCTTCTGTGAAATAACCACTCGGTCAGAGAACAGGGTATTGTTTCAAGGAAATCAAGCAAGCTCTTCCTCCTCCCCTGCGTGACAGGTTAGCAAGAGATTTTTTTCTCTTTTGTTTTCTATTTTCTTTCTCCTTTTGTTTGTTCTTTCATCTTTTTAGAAATAAATACATATTATTTACTTACAAAATGATATTCTTGTGTGGCGAGATGGCTTAGATATTATATTTACTTTCTTCACAAGCATGAGGACCTGAGTTTGGGTACCCAGAAGTGACAAAAAATTCTAGATATAGAAGCATGCACCTATAATCTTGGCACTATGAAATGAAAATAGGAGAATTCCTTTGGCTGGCTGCTCATCGAGTCTAGCCAAATCGGTGAGAGACTGTGACTCAGAAGTTAAGATGGACAGCAACTGAGAAAAACCCACAATGTCAGCCTCCAGCCTCCATGTGCATGTATGCATTCACACATACACACACCTCCCCCCCACACACATACACAAATACACACAAACACACATGTGTAAACACACACACAAATTGATTTTTAACAGTATCATAATCACTAAAAATATGTACCTCATAGGCCTCACAAAAATGGCAATAGGACCAGCTGACAGTGTGCATGAGCATCTGAGGGCTTAGAGTTGGAATATGACTAAGTATGTTTAAAGTTGCAATACCCAATTCCTTCCTTACATCCTTCACTAACTTGTTTGTGAAAGGCTTCACTTCCTAGACCGAGGCATGTAGTTTTTCCCATTCCTCAGTGAAGCAGCTGTCAAAAGCACAGACTTCAGATTCCAGCTCACCCTGGGAAAAATGCATGACATAGGATGGACAGTGCCTAGAAACATTCTGAATGCATCTGCACCTTCAAAGTGGAGACACAACAGTCACTGTTGTGGGGTTTAGTAGAACAGTGCATGTTGCACAAACCAGAAACCTGAGAGGTATCTTGACCCTGCCTCTTGTATATTCTGTCTATCTAACTCAAGATAGAGCCCATTACATTTACTTCCTATGTCATTCCTAAATTCTCCATCCACCACTGTCTCCCAGTCTGAGCTGCCATCTTGACTGGCCAACATTACCACAATAGCTCCCTCACTGGTCTTGCCACATCTATCTTTGCCTCCTGCGATTATTCTTCACATTGAAGCCTAAAGAATCTTTTCAGAAACAGGTCATCTGTCATCTCAATGGATTGCCCTTGCTTTTTGAGAAAGAGCAAAACCCCTCAAGAGGCCTGCATGCTTTTCCCTCTTCAAGCCTGTCTAGGGCCATTCTTCTCCCTGAAAGGCTTCATCCATGAAACTGAACTGCTGTCAGTTCCTCAAACACTCAGCACCTCAGATGCTGGACACATTCTTCTCCTTTCCCTAGAAAACGATTCTCTCCGTAGTTAGCATTCTAACTACCATTCTCAGTACACATACACTTTCTTAGGATGCCCCAGCCCCCAACACACATGGCAAAACACTGTGTCAGAGACCTCTATGCTCTATGTCTGTGTTATGGGATCTCAGGGCACTCCAGACCTTGATACAAACACATTTAGAGGACTGTTTACATTTGGAAATGTGTGATTGTTTAATGCCTTAACCCGAGCTACCCCCCAGTAAGCTCCATGAGAGACAAGATGTTGCTCATACATGTTTTCTTGCCTCCAGGAGATGTCTGGCATGATCATAGTGGAGAGATGTTTATTGATCTCATGAGCAAGTGGGTGGTAGAATGCACACGGATGGATGTTAACTACTGTTCCTATAAATAATATTTTCTGCACAGAGAAATGTACTTATTTACAAGTGGGCACAGTCTTCCTTATATGTCCTTAAAACTCAATTATCAAATATCAATTGATATAAAAATATCAATTAGAAACTTAAGGTTAGATCCCGCATTTGAGTACTGGCTGTGCAAGAAGCACTCCTGGGCTGCCAGATTGTCCACACATAGCTGCTGAGGGTTCAGCAAGCTCATGATCTGATGTCATTTGCAAGGCATTTGGCAGACGATAAACATTTAGTAAGGGTTTGATTATTGCTATTAAAAATATTAATAGTCCCAAATCTTCCTCCCATAATCTGTGTGGCGTTTGAAATCCCCCTCAAACTCTCTGGCTGTCAGTTGCATCACCTTTGCAATGGTGGTATCTCTCTCTATATAAAGGTCAAGGTGCTGAACAACCAGGCTAGTCATCTAGCAGAAAAATCTTCTTGAAAAATCATGAAATTGCACAAGTGTAGGAAGACGCAACTCTAAAAACACAGGCTCCAAACAGATATATCAGAACAAAGTCTTCACAGCCATTCTGGATGTTTTCTGACCCTTTACAGCTCTCCCTGATAGGCCAATGTGAGGAATGAGAAGTCAGTCCATTCTCCAAGCCAACCAGGGGTTGATAACTGAAAGAATCCACACAAGTGTCCACAGGGGGACCTAAGACTAAAGGGGAGGAGATAAGAACCTGTGGTAGAGTCCCTTTTGCCATCACTCTGGAAGCACCAACTCAGGTCGATTGCTCATACACAAAGTAAGATCAATTGTAGCACCTGCCTCATGGATAACAAGTGTAAGTCGTTAATAACATGCCTAGCATGTGTTTTTCATTTACTAAGGGCCAGCGGTCATTACATTTGTAATTATTTTCACTGATAGTGTCAAGCACCATTATTGCACTAACTACTACATTTTTAGTGTATTGCTATTTAAGGGCCTGGGAAAGTAGCAAAGTGGTTCAAGAATATCTAACAAACTGATTCTTTCAAAATGATGGATATGCATAGGAAGATAAGGACATTTCTCCAGGTGTGTTCGATTAATTTGCCCAAGCAGTTTAGGGAACACTGGTACCTGTGACTAAGACACCTCCTAGAAACCCAGAATTTATTAAAAAAATATCAAGTTAACAAAGCACCTCATCTCACGGTATGGAGATATGGAAATCATTGCTTGTGGTAAAGGACCATCCTGCAAGTGTACTTTCTGCTCAATATACAAAACTTGTTTATCTTTTTTTTTTTTTTTTTTTTTTTTTGGTTTTTTCAAGACAGAGTTGTTTCCCTGTATAGCCCTGGCTGTCCTGGAACTCACTCTGTAAACCAGGCTGGCCTCGAACTCAGAAATCCGCCTGTCTCTGCCTCCCAAGTGCTGAGATTAAAGGCGTGCGCCACCACTGCCCAGCTTAACCTGTTTCTCAAGCCAAAGTTACATGCGTGGTGATGTGCAGGTACTCTCACTGTTCTGGGAACTGTCAAATGTCCAACTCAACTCAACCCTTAGCAATCCTCATAGCAAATCAGAAGCTTCTTGTCCCCTTGGAAGATGGAGCCATGACTGCATATGAATTCCTCTCAAGTTATTGATTGCCGACATGTTTAACAAACCTAGTAACAGAAACAGCTTCTCATCTTTAAAAAAATGCATTAGGAAACAATGAGTGTATTTTAAATAGCACTAAAATAATAATTGCAGATAACATGTACTCAAGCACATCTGTGGACTATGCTTTACAGGCTTCCTCAACTTGTCTGATATGGTTCCATTCTGTAGTAGCCCATTTAGCAGGTTAGAAGCTGAAGGACTATTTAGGCTGGTGAAATTGGCACAAAAGTAAAGGTGTTGACTGACAAGCCTAGTGATGTGACTCACTCCCAACCCCACATAGTTAAAGGAAAGAATTGATGTCACCAAATTGTACTCTGACCTCTTCATATGTGTGCTCGCATCACACATGCATATAGGAATGCACACAAGCACAAGGTAAATGAGAAACTGTCATTAGAACTACCATAAGCAGACAAAACTACTTTAAAAATAGCTAAGTGATTGATCTTTGATTTGAACACTGGTCTGAAACCTGGCTATACATCCCAATTTAATGTGTACTTTATGATAGCAATGCCTGCTATTTAAGATTTGAATTAGTTATTAATCATGCTGTTAATACTTTTCCAAAGGAAAATAGACCCCCCCAGAGCACAGTAAGACTCAGTATTTGAGGCCACAGAGCTACAGACCTGCACGGGTAATCTTCAGTTCTTCAGAGGTTGAATCAGTGAAAAGAACTGTACATCTCTGGCTTCACAGCTTCTCATGAGAATCCATAAAGAAATCACTTTCAACCTTCTCTTACTTATGACATAGGGAATGGGGTTTCTTTTTAAAAAAAAAAAATAGTTGTGTGGATTGACTCAGTGATCAGTCTGGTAGGAAATTCCACTAAGTCCATGTCTATAATACAGGATAAAAATGTGTAATAATAACCTGTGACTAGGATGCTCCAAAAAAAAAAATCAAATACCCACCTGTCATGGCAGTGATCCCTGTATCATCCCATACAGTCTTTGTATGTGACTTATAGACTCTCATTCCTCCTTCCCGCTAATATTCCTGTACCTACTCAGATAATGAACGTACCATATAGCAACTGTGTTAGGTTGGGGAGAAGCCAGTGTTGACTGTCACACTGTCTAGTAAAACCCATTCTGCTAGTAAATCCTAAAAGACAGGGAGGGGATGAGTAAAGTCCAAATGTGTTGACAAGGTTAAAATTAGGGTTTGGGGCATTCCATTAGCTCTGAATGTTAGGCAGTTAGGCACTGAGTAAAGAAAACCTCTCATTGCAGGCCAACAGAAGAGCAGAAAGATGAACTACATGGGTATCAGGCCAGGGCACCAGTTAGCAGCCACAGAGGTCAGGGGAAAGGAATTCACCAAGACTCATCAGGGCCCAGCAGGATCCAACAGGATCCAACAGGATCCAATAGGACCCAACAGGACCCAACAGGACCCAACAGGACCCAACAGGACCCAACAGGACCCAACAGGACCCAACAGGACCCAACAGGACCTAGAGTAGCTGGATTGCCAAATACCAGCAACACACCAAATTATAAAAGCAGCTAATAATGGATTCAAATAACTCTCTGCCCATTTGAAAATGACAAAGTGGTAGTAGAAGATAAGAAAAACACTACATGCTGTTGAATGGGAATGAAGGGAAACTCAGAGGAGGAAAATATTTGAAAATCATCAAGTAAAGAAAACCATTAAAATAGTATTTACATTTTTCTATATTCTAAGAAAAAAAGAATAACAACATTAAAATACCTGGAAAGAAGCGTTTTAAATGAAATTGTCAAATGAAGTAGTGATTCAAACAACTAATAGTGCATAACAGTCCACCCCTGCTGCTCTGAACAGACACAGCATGTGAGCCTGGACATGGTAATTCAGAAGTTACATTTTCGATAACTTTCCAAAACAGATGGAGTATACAAAGTAAAAAAAAAAAAAAAAAAAAAAAAAAAACAAATAAGAGACACATGATCGATAATGACACTGTCCCAGAAAGTAAGATGCAACTCAAAGACCAAAAAGGTGTTTCTATAACCGGAATAATTGAAGAGGAAGCAATAATCAAAAACATTAAAAGGGGTTGAAAGAAAGAGAGAGCACATGTAAGACATTAATATCCTGAGCCATGCTTCCTGTGTTTTGGCAAGAGCTAAACAGAGGTCCCATCTACACTCTGCCTTCACAGAGGAGAAGGCAGGGCAACCACAATGTTCAGTGAGAAAAGGAGCAAAATCTTACCAAGCATCTTAACTCATGTAAAATTCTAAAATTCTATTTAATTACCAACCTTGATATTAAAATAAATAAATATCAATGGCTACAGTTTGGAAACTTCCAATAAAGTTGAAAGGAGGATGTCCTTACTTCCCAGCCCCTGAGGAAGTTAAAGTGCACACACTGTTGTATGTATGTAAATCCAGACTGCATAGCCATAAAAGAGAGTAAAAAGAAAAATAAACTCAGTAAAACAGACGAACAGAAGTTAACAAAACAATCTGCTCAACAATAAATGTAGGTGGTCTAAACAAGATTCTCAGATGAACTTAAAATATTAAGGCCTGATATTTGTCACCTCTGACATACTTTAACAAAAGTGCTTACATTAAAAATAAGAAGAAAGCTGAGTTATTAAATAGAATGAAATAGAAAGAGAAATAATCTCAGTTTCTGATGTTAGCAAGCTTCAAGTCAGAAGCAACTAAATAAAGAAACTACACAAATATACAATATTATCTGTCATTTCTTCATACTAACCAGTTAGAGGACAGCAAGATAAAACTATAGTAGTAATTAATTCCCTCATACATCAATTAACCTAATATTAAATGTTATAACAGAAAAATTAGCAAAAGAAATGAAGGAACTGACAAAACCCAATTTACACCTGTGTAATTTTGTACAGTCTTACCCAACTTTGATAGTTCAAGTAAACAATGGTATGGCATGAGCCATTTGAATAAATATAATTAGAAATACTAAAATAACTAGATAGTAATGGCTTCTACAAACAGAATATACCATTTTCTAGAACATTCACAAAAGTTTTATGGAAATGTACTATGTTGTCCAATACATATATATACATGTAAACACATACAGTAAATTTTTAAAGTAAAGGCTTTATGTGTTATCATGCCTAGCCACATGCAATAAAACTAGGAAATAATAACTGAGTGCTCAATATCACAACAGAGTTAGTCCCAAAATTACCAGTGATAGGCAGATGCTCAAATCGCCATTTTTAGTGAAAGCTGTTCTAGAGGTCTGACCAACTCCAAGGCCATAAAGCAGAGCACTCAGTATAATTATTGAAGGAAGTCTACAGTATTGTAACCTTCAGATGAGGTGATTAAATTCTTGAAAAACCCAAAAGAAAGAAATAGAAGCTATTGTAGCAATGGTTTGCTAAGGCGACAGCAAGCTCCTCAGGGAACAATGACAGATAAAATCAGGTAGGAAGCTGACTCTATTCCCACCAGTGTCCAGAGCAAAATCATAAATACCTAGGCCTTGCCCAGAGAAAATATGCATAAGCTAAATAAGCAACATAAAAGTCATTAGTGAATGTGGAGACTGAACGTACTATTGTAAACACACGGTTTACCACCAATTCAAGCTGTAGGTTCAATACTGTTTGTAACAAGCCCTCAATTACTGAGCAGTACATTGCTTTGTTAGAGCTGTGAAATTTACACAGTAGAGAATAAAATTTGTTTACTTCAAATTTTCCGTTAAATGTAAAGAATGAAGAATGCTATTTTCTTCATTAAAAGAAGTATCAATGGACTGAGTATCCAGGACAATGGTATCACCAAGTTACAGTGTGCTAGGTTTCTAGCAGGGAAAATCTTTTGTTCACAGAGCTGAAGGCCCACCGAGGAACTCAGCACACCCTGGCCAGAGAGGAGACTCAGATTCCTCACAGTTCCTCACACAGCACATTCTGCTACTTGCCAGGAGCAATTTCAGGCTTTAGGGTTCCAATCATAAGATGGTCATTGAAAATTAAAAACCTGTCACCAGTGCACATCTCTGTTCTCTCACAGCTACCTCGCATGCATGGAAGGGTCGCTTTCACACTACAGCCTCACAGCTGATTGGTCCTGGGCTGGCTGATGTAGAGTCCAAGCTGGGGTTAGAGTTAAGGTTTTAGCTAGGGTTCAGGGCTGAGATGAGGATTACGTTGAAGATAGTGTGTTTGAATTGTGGTAGTAGTGGAATAGGTTTCAAAAGGGTGTTCTGAAACAAAACTTGAAAACCCAAATTCAGCAAAAAGTAGGACCATCTCTCTTTAGGTACAATCTAAATCTCCCCTGAGATTCAGAGTCAATAAATTTACCAATATCACAATATTAATCCAAGGTATCCTCCAACCCCACAATTTTCCTTTGGGCCTACTCAGGAGCCCCCCCTAAAACTGCTATAAAACACAGACTTAGCGTAGCTGAGAGTCAGTCCGAGGCTCCTCGTAGCCAGGCCCTTACGCCACACTCTGATATGGTCTTCAGGTTCAGGCAAGGACAGAAACTAGCAAAGTTGCTTTGAGATGTCCTTCTCTGATGCCTGACAGACCAAGTAACAGCTTTGGAGAAAAATTGATTTAAATCCCCAGTCTTATGCTTTCTCTGGTTACTTTATTAAAGTAACTATAAACCAAGAAAAATGTTCATTTCTACTTAGTATAGTTTAGAACAGTCAAGATACTTTTTCTACTTGCTTTTTAATACATAGTCTTGAGTTAAATAATGCTTGCAATGAGCAAAAATTGAGGATAAATTCACAAATAATGAGTTTTGGCTCACAGCAATATCTAGAACAGCCTTTATGATGTTTGTAGTCTCTTATCTACTTGGACTGTTGTTCAGTCTGTTCTCTGTTCCCATTG
The DNA here is from genome assembly GCA_019843815.1 of Montemys delectorum. NCBI lineage: Eukaryota > Metazoa > Chordata > Mammalia > Rodentia > Muridae > Montemys > Montemys delectorum. The sequence continues at coordinate 17,339 of JADRCD010218434.1, read as the reverse complement.
TATTTATTGCACATACTAAAACTCAGGAGGGGACGAAAGTGGGCTGTTCCTCTCCTTCTTTATACACTGAGTGACAAACACTCTAGCATCTTCACTACCGGACCCTCGCATTGCCATAACTGAGGGAAACTACAAGACCTTTCCTGCAGATCAGGATGCAGAGGAGTTGAAGTTGTACCACACATTCCTCTGGAATTGAGGACAAGCTCTGACTTTCTATTTGCCTACATCTTGCTGTTAAATCTGTGGTGATAAAAATAATAAAATGAAAATAAATCCAAGGTTTTGCCTTATTCACATCATTTCCTCAGTAAGTGGGATAGGCCTAATGAGCTTCCTACTGGACATGCAGACTAGAGTTTTCCTGTAACTGCTGTCATGTGAATGATGTCCTATCTATTGGCTGGCTCAGTGCATCTCCTCTACTAGGCATTGAAATGGTCATTGGGTCCCAGTAGACTCTCAGGATAGCCTGGGCAGTGAGTGTTTAGAATGGATCACTTGACCACCTAGTGAACACACTCTCCAGGGAAGGACAGTGAAGACTAAAGACAAGAGAAGAAATCAGGAACTAGAGATCTAAGGCTCCAGAGAGAAGATCCAGCCACTTCTCTTTTCAATAGTATACAAGTGAAGCACTCTGTTGGTTCCTAGACAGCTTATATGTTACAGGACCTTTGTTTATCCCAGCCTCTGACAAGCGACACAAGGAGCCACCAGCATTTCTCAAAGGGGAATTTCTCCTAGTCTTCCCTTTAGATACCTTGTCTGTAACAACAGCATTACAAAGCACTCTTTGTATAGACATCAGGAAGAACTGCTTTCTCCCTTTGAAGATTGACACCAGCCAAGGTGCCCACCATCCCAAGCCCAGCAGGAATATTCTCTGTCTCTGGGAACCATTACCATGCTCTAGAGAAATGGCACAGTCATTTTTCCTGATGCCTCTAAGTCACTCAAAGAAGAGTTCTAGCTCCATGGAGTGATGCATATCTACGTTCCCAGCACTTGTGAGGCTTGAGGTAGGAGGGCCTGAGTTCAAAACCAGCATAGGTATCCTAGCCAGATCCTGTCTCAAAAAAAGATCGGAAGAGCACACGGGAAAGAAGGAAGGAAGGAAGGAAGGAAGAAAGAAAGAAAGAAAGAAAGAAAAAATTAATTACAATTATTTTTGAAGCATCTTTGGTTATTAAAACATCATTAGAGACTTCTGGTCTTTGTAATACTAGCTAAGAAGAGTATTCTGAAAGCATGATTTGAAAGCACTGATCCCCAGTGGTCTAGAGAAAGTGTCTCTCCACATGCTAGACCAACCAGGTTGATATTCTGAGTTTTACTGTATCTTTGACAAGCTATTTGCATAAGGTGGTTCTCCAAGAAAAACAGCATAGTAAACAATACCAGCTTGTCATGCTGTGGCACTTTGAACCAGCGGAAGCTCTCCACTCTTAGTCACACCATCCCTGAGTAAAACGGTTAAGCTGGATCACGCTGTCATTGCCATGGAGTTCCATCCTAGTAGTCTATGGTAGCTTTATGCCAAAGAAGAATTTTCTCCAGAGATTCTGGTAACACATCCTCACTTTGGGAAGGCAAAACCCCAAATCGTCCAAAGTCCAAAAACTCTTTGAGAGCCAACATAATTCTCTATCATAAAATATCACTCTATGCATGAAAGTATTAAAACTATTATATAAGTCACATGTTTAATGAACATAAACAAATTGTCTGTTTAGTCTAGTGCCCCATCCCAGGAAACAGTACTTGTATGTGCACATAGTACAAACTCCAAAATGTTCCAGTCTGAAGCACTTTTCTTTCCAAGCATTTAGAAAAGAAGTACTCCACCTGTGTAACCTGTCGCCTTTTTCTGTTATCCACTTAAATCCCTCCCCAGCCATGTTAGTCTGGTGTGATAAAGATTGCCTACTGGGTATGCTTGAAGGGGGAAAATGTTTATAACCGTTTATAACCGGATAAGGGACAGGGGTGGGTGGAGGGGGGGTAGGTTGCTCACGACTGTTATTAATTATGATAACAACAATGAAAACCTTAGCTCCTTTTTGTTCCTTTCCATCCTTACCACGTTTAGCATAGATCTTTATCTGAAATGACAAACATTTTCTATGACAGTTTGCTTCCACCCAGAACATCTGGTATCTGGCCAGCAACTGTAAATTGATGCTCCTGCTCTAGTGTCTGACTCACTGGGAAGGGGCAGGGAGGGGGTTGCAGCAGAGGCACTGTGGCCACAGAGACAGACGCTGCTAAGACATTTAAAATGCACACTCTCCTAATAGGAAACAGAGCAGACTGTGATAGAGGAGGGAATGAGAGGTGCTGTGTGAATGAGGGTGGAGGCAGGGAGGGACAAGGCAGAGCCCTATTACTAAAGGCTCAAGCAAGCCTGGAAGGAGAGAGCAGGAGTGGGGTTGCCTGATAAGATAGTAATAGAAAGCCATGTGATAAAAGTCTGCCTGTACACAATCTAGGAGTAGAGAATCACCTGACAAGAGCAACAAAGGGTGGCAGACGCTGGAATGGCAGAGAGCTCCTGCAGAAAGGCTTCAAAGACGACAGGAGGGGGAATGGGTTAGGACATGATAGGGAGGGAGGGAGGGAGGGCAGGACACCCTTTCCCTGCCAGCTTGCCAGCTTTCTAAGGAAGACTAACAACTTCCGCCTTTTAGGATCCCCAAAGCATTGAGCCTACCATCTAGGAGCTTGTTGACTCCAAAGTATTTAATCTCACAGGTGGACAGAATCTCCAGTCAGAGTCTCACAGGAAAGACTGCTGTTCATATGAAGGTTCTGTTATGGAAATCAGAAAGAATTCCAGCCACCCTCTCTTTCCCACAAGACTATAAGCAATTAATAGAAAGGTTTTGGTACATTCATGTAGTCTTCTGGCATGATCTTCTGGAAACCTATCAGGTTCTAAGTTATGGAATGTCAGGTGCCAAGGCCATGTGGGAAATAAGACGCAAGCCTTAACTTTAGGAATGATAAGCGGTTTCAACACAATGAAAATTCACTTCTGGCCTTTGACTATTCATGTCTACAAGGTTTTCTAGGTCTCAAACAATCTCTCCAAGTGTTACTTACGTAAAAAGAACTTTCCATCTTCAACAAACAGTAGGCATCTGACTTAGATGGCCTTTATCAATGCTCCTATTATTGCTGGAAATAATATATCTGGAAGGAATGACCTTTAAGTTACCCTGTGACAGAAGACATTTCTTTGTTTAGGATTGAATTCACATAAAAAACCAAAAACAATGATGAAGGAGGATCAGCCTTATGGGTGATTTTAGGACGACCATGCCCAGATTTGCTCAAATTCAAAAAGTATTCAAGGCAGAGATTGGGAACCCGGAGCCCTGGGTGCCAGATGGTTGACTCACTGACAAGCTCAGGAACACCATGCCCTGGGGGCTGGGCAGCTGCCATACACTTCCCCATCCTTGAGAGCGTGCCAGCAGGCCGTCAGCACCCTCACCCAACACACTTTTACTATGAAGGTGGGCACTGAGAATCTGTTGGTGTCTCAAGAGATTAAACTAGTCCCAAGCCTACAGTCATTTTCACACTTCTAGACTGCTGCCCATTGGCTCCTAGGGTAGAAAGGGTTTGACTTTGTTTGTTTTGCTTTGTTTTGTTTTGTTTTGTTTTGTTTTGTTTTAGAGAGGGAAAGTTCTGGTGTGTGTAAGTGTGTGTGTTAAGATAGATTAATAGATAGATAGATAGATAGATAGATAGATAGATAGATAGATAGATA
>JADRCD010218434.1:0-13551 GCA_019843815.1 Montemys delectorum | reverse complement strand
ATAGATAGATAGATAGATAGATAGATAGATAGATAGATAGATAGATAGATAGAAAGACATAGATATACAATAGATAATAGACAAATAGAAAAATAAAAACTACTATTTTACCCTTTGATGGGTACATAGTGCTGTGGTATTAAATGCATTCACACTATTATACAAACTCACCACCAAATATTTTCACCTAACATTCTAAACCTATTAAAAAGTAATCCCTACACCATGCCAATGTTCCACATTCAACTTTCTGTGTGTATGTCTAATGTGCTCTGTGCCTTGTGTAAGTGCAATCATAAATATTTGTCTGTCCCTTGCTTTTTGACTCACTCAGCATTATATTGTAGCACTTGTCAAAACTTCCATTCTGTTTGGGATAACACTGCATCCACAGGTACAGGCCACATGTCAATCATCTATTTATCCACTGATAGCTAGGTGGATTATTGTTCATCCCTTTAGTGGCTACAAATGCTGATATGAACACAGTGTGCAAATTGCCCCTTCTAATGCATTTGGTTACATAATTATAGGTAGAATCACTGGAGTTTATGGTGATTCTGTATTTAGGTTTGTTTTTTGTTTGTTTTGGTTTGGTTTGTTTTTTGAGAAAATACCACACTTTTTTCCCACATCAGCTATACCATTTAACATTCTCACCAGTATATAAAAGAATTCCAAATTCTTCATAGTTGGCCCAATGCATCTTACTCTCAACTGTTTATTTCTTTACAGCTTAGCCTAGTGGGTGTGGTAGGGTATTTTAGCATTGTGTGATTTTCATTTTCCTAAAGGTCAGTGATGTTGAGCATCGTTCTTGTGCTTAAGTCAGGATTTGGCTCTTCTGCAGAATTCCCCATCACTAGCTGACAACTCTTCAGGGAGCCCCTCTTCAACTCCCCTTTCTTGTTAGTGTTACACCTTCCCTGTGTCACCTGTCACCAAGCCCTACTGCCCATGAATCAAATCACACTTTATACAGGCTGCTGCATTGATAAGTTTGAATGCCATGAGAACATACAGACTAGAAAGAAGGCGAGACTGGCTCCATGCCTGGGAAAATTGACCACAGTTTTAAATTTATCCCTCTCGTGTGTTGAAGGGTAAATGTGTTTTCAAAGAAGATTCGTTTTATTAATTAACTCATTAAGTGAACTTTTACTGGGCATTTGCATTTGGCAAGCACCTATTAGCATTTAGTGGGGGGTGGATAATGATAGTATTATCCCTTAGATTTAAAGGCAGTGGTTCTCAACTTCCCTAATGCTGTGACCATTTAATATGGTTCCTCATGGTGTGGTGATCTCCAACTATACAATTATTTTGCTGCTACTTCATAACTGTAATTTTGCTACTGCTGTGAATTATAATGTAAATGCTTAGCATGAGGCTCCCAAGGGATCGAAGGTTTGAACCATGGCTTTATGGGCTTCTTCCATATGCAGTAGGGTTCCATCCATCTAAAAGACAAGCTTTCTTGTGGCTCTTGGCTGACTAGCTCATTGTTTTCTTATTTTAGTGAGAGCGTCATCATCCACGGAAACAACACTGCCACTGGGCATTTTAAGCAATGACTAGAGCATGTTGTATTTGCTAGACATAGGCCTGTAACCCCAGCACTACAGGAGTGCAGGCAGAAGTATAGATAGTCTATGGCTAATTTGGACTATGTAGGGAGAACTCTATCTCACATTTTAAAAAGTGATATAATTAAGTTTTTAAAAATAGAATTAGTACTATAGACAGACAGCCCCAGTGTCCCAAAATATTACCCGTGTGACTCTAAGGAAGTTTCTTAAACTCCTGACCTCAGTTTTCTTGTGTACTTCAAGGGTATGATCATATAAAGTGCTATGTTGTACAGGCACATCATAAATGCAATGCTAACTGTCATTGTCATTATTATTACATCAATGCATCTTTGTCCTTGTATTTATTGGACTTTTTCCCACTATAAGTTTGTATGAGAGGTTTGGATAATGGAAGGAAGGAGGTATTCACTTGTTTTGTGTTTTGTGTTTCTTTGTATAACTCATATGAAGTTCTCCCAGTAGAAGAAGAAGATAGAAGAAGCAGGGACCTCTAAGTCCCTGTGGAGCATCTCTATCCTTTTCTCACCACACTGGTCTCTTCAAGAATATAAGAGTCATCTGATCCATAGGCACAAAGTGTTTATAAACATGATTTCAGAAAAAAAAAAAGAACAAGGGTTTCTCTCTTGTACATGGACCTAAAGATCAATATGACTTTTACAATCCCAAAAATGTTTCTCCCAAGACTCCCTTGTACCCAGATTAATACACAACCACTGTACTAAATGGAAGGTCTGACATCCAAAAACAAGAATCCCATCCTAACATTAGAAATATGTTTTCCCAGGCAAACATCCATATGGCTTAGACCACGGTTCCCAAGCATTCATGCCTTATTCAAACTTAGTATCTTTCAGAGTTTGCCTTGGGCATCACTACAGGAAACGCACTCCCTGTGGGCAAGCCTGCTGCCACAACCACAGACCAAGAGTTTGGAGCAGAGAGGAAAATGTTCATCAGTTTCAACTCTCAGCTGCCCAAATCTTACTCTTGCTTATAAAATCACGCAATTCGGAAACTCCTTTCCTTTGGTTGTGGCTCTTCCTTTGCTAGTATTCCAAGCTCTATCCAAAAGAGACTCACAAGAAAGAAGGTTTGGGATCATTACTCTTAGACTCAACAGGTTGTTTTGTTGTTGTTGTTGATTTTTTTTGTTTTTGTTTTCTGACAGACTCAGATACCAAGGTCAAGTTCTATGAAAAGGAATATGTTATGGTTGTCTATGGTCATCCTGACTTTCTGTTCTCTATTAGCATTGTCACTGAGATTTTAAAAAGAGTTACCTCCTGCTCCAGAGTTCTCAGGCTGGTAGCAGGACTCAAGATCCTAAAATGAAAGGTATAAGGGTCAGTCTGATCCCACCCTCCAGAGGGCAGCATATGGGGAGGGAGAGGAAGTGTGGGGATGGATGCTTATGCTTCTTTGTAAGCTGTGTGCAGGGTTGACTTTTATCTTATTTTGCCTTTAAGCTAAACTGCACGGGTCACATTTAGAGCATATGTTGCTATCACTCACTCCTTTTTAGCTCAAGAAGAGTGAAGGAGTATGGGTATTGTCTTTATATCCGCTGTGGTCAGATTGGTTGCACGTTTAGAAATCTCACAAAGCAGTAGATTCTCTTTCTGTTATATAACGTGGTGAGTAAGAAGCTTTAGCCAGTATCTTGCTGTTCATCCATGATATTAGTGATCTAGGTTGGGAAAGATATTTTTAAATTGACAGAGTGTTATTTTACAAGGGAAAAGTTCTTTTCACTTTCCTCAATGTAAAAGAATATACAATGAAAACATTGCCCCCTTGGATGCCCACAAACCTCTCTCACACCAAAAGCCTCCTGATCGGTGTGCTGTGTGCATTCCACTTCCTGCTTTTCTCCAGTAAGAAGTTTTCAGTTTACTGGTCTTCCCTTATAAACGCTAGTCAAGAACTCCAAACCCAAGAGCGCCAGGGAAGAAGTTTCATTAAGAAAGAAGCCCTCTTTCTTATTTTGACTTTAGAGAGGCACCAGGTGGTACACATCAGAAAGGTTAGTGGAGTTCCCTGGGTGTAAGACATGAAATGGGTTTAAATAACACTGTATTAGTCATGAGGCAGCGATGGAGTGATGTTGACATGACTTGAAAGTAGTGCTGTGGAGGGAATGAATGTGTGAAAAGAGCTCGCTGTGCTAAGTGGGCTCTGCGATTGTGTGCACACTTGTACGATCCTGTTTATTGATGCCTGAAACAATTTGCAAAATAGAAACAAATCCACAAAGAAATATGTCTGGAATTATTTGTTTATATGACAATTTAAAACACACACACAGAGGAATCCAACTGCCACATTTCATGTACTAAATATACCATATGTGGTAGACTCCCCTCAGAAAACCAAACAGCAACCTTTACCATCACACACAGAACAATGAGGAATAAACAGTCCTTTGCCTTGCTTCTTCCACTATCTGGTCGAACAGAATTCCAAGGCAGCCATACTATTGCCCCCTGCTACGCTGATAAGCCACTGAAGAAAAGAACTGATTTCTCCTAACGTAGCTTGAGTACGACTGATACCTAAGTTGCCCAATTTCCTAAAAACAAATATGTCCTTTTAAGGGAAACAACGTGCAAGTTTAGGATAGGCTAACCAATGTACTTAACTACTTTACAGATCCTAAGGCACTGACACTTCTTTACACTCCGAGTCCTAGGATCATTCCCAGTCAGCCTGTGAGGCACTGCAAACCTCATTAGCTTGCACATTTGCACCACCTGTAAGAAGGCATCCCCTCCCCCAGCACAGAATACACATATAAAGGTCTCCTGGTTCCCTTAGAAGATCTTGGGTTCCTGATATAATTTATCATCTAAACACCAGCATTTTATTTTGAGACTCAGAATTTAACTCAGCCTGCTTCCATTTCTGCCAGCTGCTCCACACTCAGGGGATGCTCTCTCTCAGACCCACTTCTCTGGACCCAGAACACTTGTTGCAATGTGACTCCGTTCAAAAGGACAAGGGGCCTGGGCTCTGCCAGCTGCAGTCTGGCTGGATCGCTTCTCCAGATCTGAGGTTAATCAACTGCAAATTCCATTAGTTTCATACAGAGTGAAAATAAAGAACAGACGTCCCTGTGTGGGAGCCTGAAGTCAGGTGTGGTCCTCCAGGCTGCCCGGCAGGTATCTGTTCTTTCCCTACTTCCAAAAACTGATCCTTTGACAGAGATACAGATAAAATGATGATGATGATGATGATGATGATGATGATGATGATGATGATGATGATGACGACCATATGATAATTCCTAAAATGCCTCTGCTCTTGGAGAAGTCAGCAGCATCTGCTTCCACATATACCATGGACATTTTACTTTTCTAGAAAGAAGTAAAGATACAGGACCCTAAACTCGGGATCTTGCTGTCAAAGCCCTTATGGGAGCGTTTCCTAGGTGCTCCGTGGTATGCAGCTGGGTTAGGTATGAAACACAGACATCCTGTCCCTTGTCCACTGAGTCAAAAAGGCTACTGTGACTCCACGGTGGTCCTCGCTTGATTCTTTGGGCTTCTTTTCACGTTCCTTTGATATAGAATGGCTTTAACACACAAAACAAAATCTGTCTTACAAAGACCTCTTGTGTTGTTCGAAGAACAAAAGTGAACTCGCAAGGACATATTCAAATACACACTCTTAGTTTCTCATTAATCCAAGTTGAGCAAACAAAAGCCTTGCTGGTGGGATGAAAGAAGTATTACAGAGCAGCGCTGGGTGTGCTGGGAATGCCCTTCAAAACGCTCTGCAGCTCCTCTTATGGGAGGCTGCCCTGTCAGGTGAGGGTTCCCTTTGCATTTGACTTTCTAAATGCCTTACAGTTTTTATCTAAACTTCTTTCACTTTCCCTGTTGGCTGCTGGGTGGCTGTTTCGCTTACCTAATTTTCCCTTGTTAAATTACTTACCTATTCCTACCTCCAGATTAGGGGGCAGGGAGATGTTACTCTTTTAAAAGAAAAGGAAAATATGATAACTGGGAACTTATAAGTTAACGAACCCCACCACAAATGGCCCCTTCCTAGCTATAGTTTTTGGAGGAATGAAAGACGCAACTGTCTAGAAGGGAGAGTCATGGGATCCATGCTGGCTTGGGGATCAAAGGTCGTGGCATGCAAAGGTCCCCTTCCCTTTGGCATGGATCCCTCTGTATAGCATAGTTTGGCAGCTATCTCCTTGCATGTCGGCTACCTGCCAGTGCAGCTGGTACTGTGTCTGGTGCCGACAACAAAGCATCACTGGGCTACCAGCAGCTTTACATGGGGCCACTTTTCTCAGATGACAAAGAAAGATGGGCTATACATTCTACCATCAGCACCCATTAAAAGGACTCTTAAATTGCATTGCTACAGTTATTGTTAATTATGTAGTAGTCACTGGAGCTGGGGGAGCATTCTGAGGCGCAGAGGGGGACTATATGCTAGGAGGGGAGGAGGTGGTTGTCATGGACAGGATTACATGGAACAAGGATAGGAAGGCAGAAGTAAAAAAAAAAAAACAAAAAAACAAAAACAAAAACAAAAAAATCTACCTTGCCTGCCATGTAAAGCCAAGTGGCATAAATAGGGTGAGCCCTTGGTTCAGAAGATGGGCTCTGAAGGCTGGTAGTGTGACTGATGAAGAAGGAATCAATGTGTTGAAAGAATCTCTAATATATGCAGCTTGGAAACTGTCCTGCCCACCCTCCATTCAAAAGGCAGCTTCGGAGATTTCCAGCATTTTCATTTTTTAAGAATAATTTTAAGCAATTTATCACTTGGCTGTAATGCATTCGCTGTGGGCTGAAGTCAGTTAAGTCCTGCAGTGTAGAGATAAGGCCTGTTGGAAGGTTGGGGAAAGAAGACCAGAGGTTGCCCATTGTCAAATAGCCAGAAAATTAAAATTAAAGAGCTGTGTTTACCCCGTTTGGCCAGCTGGGGTAGAACTATGTCACTGGATGGGTGTTAGCCCTGTATTTCAAGGGTGGATTCTTTGAGATGTTTTTATCACAGGAGTCCAGTTCCTTCCACTGTTTAGAAATAAAATTGTTGTGTCCCTGTGCCCACAAACCAACAGAAGCCCCTGGCCTATTTCTGATGGATTCCTTTGTGCAGTTTGAAATCTGTATTTGTCGTATTGTTTTTGTTGTTCCTTCTCCACCCCCTCTGAGCCGACTCTCTGAGTGAGGTTTCCAGCTTTAGTAAGTCACTTACTTGTCCCCCAACAAGGAATTGAAAAACACACGGATCCCAGAGAAGGCTCCTCAGGAGCTTCACCAATCTTCTTGGCTTATTTTGAGATTTTGGCCATTGAAAGGCGATGACGCTGTTCTCAAAACGTCTGGCAACTTTTTCCTGCTACACACTCAACTCTAGCAGAGAGAGGATCCCAGTATGGATGTCATTTCACTGCAAAACACAGCAGCAGCGCTACTGTTTGCTCCTCCCATTCCCACCCCTATATTCCTCCAGGCTGCTACCCTGGTTCTCTGCACCCCCCAACCTCTCCTGCCAATTCTCCTCAGATGAAAAGAAAATCCAAAGGGGCTGGGGCACAATGGGGGCAAATGGAAAAAAAAAAAAACTACAGTCTTTAGTTCCTATCGTTCCTTCTTGGGGCTAATTTTCCACTTCTTGGTTGTTCTGATCTCAGCTATTTGCAATAGTTATATATAATTTAACATTATACAAAAGTATTGTCATATCAAACATAGTGAAATGGATTCCAAAAACACCATCTGGTATTTGGGAATGCACTGTGAGTTGGGAACGTGAGAAGAGATATTCTTTGCCACTTTGCTTGGGACCCAGCCATTAGCAGTGTAATTGCCAAGAAAAGGTGACAGGCTCCCGGCTTAAAACAAGTGGGTTCCTCCCCCCTTCTCCTATTAACTCTTGTGAGTCCTAAACCATGTTAAAAAGGACTCTGGGGATCAGGCAGTTTAAAGAAGGAAGAAAATGAGAGAAAGACAGAGGGAGTGAGAGCAGGAGGGAGGGTGGGCAGGAGGGAGAAAAGGAAGAAGGGAGGGAAGGAGGGAGAGGAGGAGGGAGATGTAGAGATGAATTAAGAGACAGAGGAAAGGGAGATCTGTGGACTGGGGTAATTGTGCTTTCAAATTATCTGGGTTTTCAGTAGATTTGCATGTTGAGCGTTTTAGTCTAAAGCCTGTTTCAAAATCCTCATTAGTCTCCTCTAATCCACCTAAAATTATGGAGACCTATATCATGAAGGTCATCTGTGATATTCAAACCTATCACAGGGTTACTATCTACGTCTCTATAGGAAAAAGATAGTTCCTAACATCAAATTATCTCCTGGAACTGATGTCTGGAGGATGGCCACACAAAGGAAACAAAGAACGAGGGCTCTCCACGTTTATACATTTGTCCCTTGCTTGCCCCGGTTTGAGCTAAGAAGAGTAAAAAGGAAATAAGAAATAAAAATAAAAAAAAAAAAAAAAAAAAAAAAAAAAAAAAACAGCGACAAGGCGAAGGTGTCATCCTTTGGGGCAGAAATCAGAGAGGACTTCTTAGCAGGAGATAAAAATAAAGAAAGAACAAGGGGGTAGAAGCACAGGCTGTCATAGCTCTGTTCAGCCTGGCATTCACAACCAGGGTCCAGGTCTGTTTCAGGCGACAAAAAGAGTTCACAGTCATTTTTTTCCCACTCTGGTGTCAGAAGTTAGGATGTGCGACCCAGACCTGCCATTCCATTACATGGAGTCAAATGATATCTAGTGGGTGGATGAACGCTTGCCAAGGCAGAACACTGAAAGCTAACTCTCTCCGTCGAGCTCCTGTTTTTAAATATTTATATCTCTGGCAGACTTTTTTGGGGTAGAGGAAACTGAAGGCTCTTTTGCTATCTGTCATTTCACCCAGGCAGGGGAGAGAGTCGCACAACTTGATTTTTCCTCGAGTTTGGCACCAGGAACAGGCGATGGCGTTTCTTTGGGGTGGTGAATTTTGCTTTGTGGAAAAATGGCCTAGACCAAGGATTTTTACAGGAGCCAGCAGCCGCTTTCCATGCTGGCTTGGGGCAGGGCCAAGTTCCCATTAGCACTGCTGTTACAGTTCTGGCCTGCCTTGCAGTGGGCTGATACTGGCAGTGGTCATGGCCTGTTAGAGAATCTACCGAGGAAGCTTGGACAGCCTGGGGTGTAGGGAAGTATATAGCTCTAGAAATTGGACATCAGGCCCACCCCTCTTGCCACTAGCATGAATTCTCTTTGCATTTACAGTTTGCTTCTGCCTACCCCTAGTCCTGATGGCCTTCCTTCCTTCTCTATGTCTCCCTCTTCTATGCCCCATCTCTATCCCAGGACCCGGAATACAAATTAGCCTTCTGTCAGTGAAGCCACATCAGAGTACATGCATGGCAGTGGTTCCATAGGTAGATGTGAGCATTGATAGGCCTGCCTCTTAACAGTGGCTCTGCCTCCTCTTAGCTGTAGGACTGCTGGTAACTATGTGGCCTCTGCCATAGCACAGGGGAGGGGCTCGTTTCTCAAAAGGATGTTGTGTGGCCTGAGATAGTTTATAAGGGATCTGAGACTATCTGTCACCTCCTAAGCACTAGTTGTGGATGGCCTTTTGTTTTCATTTTTGTTGTTCGTCGTGCATAACAGAATACTCTCAAAAACAACACCAGAGAAGAAAGATTGATTTGGTTTCTATTCACCCTGGGCCTGTGGCAGGACAGAAACATCACAGCATGCATGAATGAAAAGGCTGCTCTTCTCACCAAGGCAGGAAGCAGAGAAAGACAGGAAGGGGCCAGAGACAAGATACCGTTCAAAGGCATGTACTTAGCAACCTACATCTTCCAACTAAGCCCTGCCTCCTAATAACCTCTTGAGCTAGAAACTTGCCCGTGGGCTAATCCACTGCTGAGCTTTGTACCTTTGTGATCCAGCCACCTCTCAGTTCAGTCACTGGCAGCTGGAGACACAACCCTTCGACATATGAGCCTTTTGTGGGATACTCCTTCATATCCAAGCCACAACAATACTCCATGGATTTTGTCATCCTTAACACAGGTACATGGTTCTATCTTCAAACCTGCTCAACCTTTTTCTGTACCAATTACTGTAGTGAATTCTAGGGATGTGGAGAGTGATAAGACACAGAACCTCCCTTCTGGCAGTTCTTTCTCCAATAGGAAAACCAGGTTAAACAACCACAAGACAGCTACATAAAACTTTTGCTCTCAACTCAAATTCCTTTTAAGTTTTTATTTTCTACAGATTTTTTTTTCTCTATCGTTTGTCAGTAAACCCAAAATTAATAACTATTAATTAAATTGAACTTTGGATGAGCTGGACCTGAAATAAGCCCTTTATAAGGGCTTTATAAGGTTTGCTTAATGTAGGTGTTAGAATGAAACTTTTGTCATAGAACAAAAGTTAAGGAATGAGTATGGAATACCTTGTATAAGAACCTAAGATTCCTAATATGTCTAATCCAATGAAAGTCAGGAATTCCCTGCTTTTGTTTCTTTTGGTTGAGCTAGTCTGATCAGAGACTCTAGGAGTCTGTTCCTATGCTTAAAAAAAGCATATGAGTTGATTAAGTCAGAGGTAGGAGCCACTGGAGACATAAACATTGCTCTTTGGCCTAATATTTCCCCATCACTTACTATATACTTCAAAACTCGAATAAGCAAACGTAATTCAACACAAATTCTTCCTTCAAGAAAAAATAAAAGTAGGCTTGGGATATAGCTCACTGGTAAAAACATTTGCCCAGCATATGCAAGGGCCTTCCTTCAATTTCCAGTACTGAAAGGAGAAAAAAAGGTATCCTGCATGTTTATAACTTAACCCAATGTTAAGGCCACAAAGGAGCTTGTATTTCTGAACTCCATTCCCTCCAGCAGGGATTTAATGGGAAGAGATGGACTCTCAACAAAGTGACACACAGGTGACACTGAGTATGCAGTAGGAAACCTTACAAGTAGGAAGGGTTGAGGGTATGCTCTTATAAGTTAGAAGCACTTAAAACCAACCCAAGAAAAGTCAGCCTGTTCACGAACTTGAATAGTGGAAGTGCTGAGTGAAGAGAGTAGATGTCAAAGATAGTGCCTTGCCAAATTTTATGAACAAAATTATTGCCTAATAAATATTCCTTCCTAATAATATTGTATGATGCTACTTAATAAATATTACTGATGGAAAAGCCATGTGCTGAGCCGGTGGGGGGAAAAAATCAACCATTTCAATTTTTCTATTGGCTTCCAGCAAAACACTTATTAAGCAAATGTTCTGCACCAGTTTAAGAACTAAAAATACAAAAATGAGCAAAACATTATCTGATTTGTCAATCTAAAATACAAAGAAACAGATAAACTCTCTAAAGAATCATAGTATGTAATAGGAGAAGGCAGAGCTACATTATAACAGGGGTAACACCATTGGAAGCTATGGGTATATCAACACTGGGAACAAAGGGACGTTTTTCAAGGCTAAATGAGAACTCTAGCAAGTATTACAAAACAGTCATTGATGACAGATTAACCAAAGTAGCATCAGTTGGGGGTTGAACAGAAAGATACTAGACAGATGTCCTAAAAGTGGTCTCTATACAAGGTTGTGGACACTCTGTAAGATTGTGGTTCTGTAAGGCATACATACAAAACAGCAGGTCCTTCACCCACTTTATTTACTTCTTTGTTTAAGATTGATACAACGTTCACACATTTTCACTGTTCTTTGGAGAAGAACATGGATCAGGAGCAGAGGCAAGCATGTGAAATAGTAATTCAAAATATTGAATTTTGAGTAGAGCAAGGCACTACTACCAGTCCCTGGGGTTTAGACAGAAAGTGTGTAACAGAGCACAGAGAGAAAGCAGAAAATGTACATTTTGAGTTGAAGGTGAGAAGCATACTCCTCTTTGAATGCTGCTTTGTAATCTGCAAAGCTCTGACCAGTACCATTTGTCACTTTCCTACTACTTGTCATAGCTACCACTCTGGGGTGAAGTCAGCCCAAAAGGAAGCGTGGACTTTATGTATTGGAGTCAGAAGAACACGTTAAGTAGCATCTGGCCTATTTGCTCTCAACTATTATGGAATGAATGTATATATTGCAGTTCTACTGATAAAATAAATGTTAGTTGATCCGTTCAAACTAACAATACTTTTTCATGTTCAAAGATTAACAGAAACTAATTCATTCCAAATAACTGCAACATGGCGAGTGGACTTACAGGTGACATTCTTTAGCATTGTTTTTATTTCAATATATTTTAGTGCCTGACCTCACACAAATTCTGGCTGCATTGGTAAGGAATAAAGGCAGTAGTATCCGTGGACCTTTCGTTCGTTTGATTTTTGTTCATAGCATGACTTGCAGTCTCAAGATACTCTTTACTTACTCCAGGTCAGAACTCTGAAAGCATTGGTCCATCTCATACATGAACCAATGACAACTAGTATGCTGGATCGCAGTGCTTCTTGGTGATAGACAGACAGACAGACATATAATGATGATCTGATACCCAAGTAGCCCAAAACTTAGACAATGCTGTCCTCAATAATTATTCATGACTATCAGCCTATCGTAAGTTCACAAGTACCTGGGGTAGATAGTTGCACCATGGCAGGTTAGCAAAGCAACCAATGGGATATTTGCTTGAACATTTATATGAGGGGCTATGGCTTACTTCTAGAAAGACTATATTGTAGAGCTACACTCTTCCTAGACAATGTCCTATTAAAAGAAAAGAAAAGCATAGGTACAAATATAAGTTGTTCCTCTTTATCATTTAAAAAAAAATGTATGGACTGTGGGATTATCTGCTCTTTGCAGCTTATTTGTCTTTCCGTATATTAAAATTTTGATGGAAATTATTTTTAAATAAAATTTTAGTCCTACCCAAGCTCTGATGCCCTTGCCATATGTGGCAAACCAAAAATGACTTTAAGTCTTAACAGTCTAAATATAAACCCAGGCCACATTTCTGTAAGTACAACTTCTTCAGACTTCTCTGAGTTTATAAAGACAATATTCAGTTGCTAAAAATGAAAAAGATGGGCCAAATAAGCTTACTAAAGCTATAGAATACTGTATTGGAGCTCTTGCCAGTTTTGCCTGTGAAGCCAGACATCTTCTCCTTTCCGTCATGCCTACCCTTCATCTCTTATAGAGCCCAAGATCTGAGACTAGAGAGGGGGCTGAGAAGTCCTTACAGCACCAGTCAGGTGAATATATCAAAATGAAGTAAGTCAGTAGGAATCTTGAATTATTAACAACAGAGAACAAGGGATATTCAAAGAGCAGACATTGGTGTCCAATGTTGTTGATAAGAGCAACAGGATGAAAAAACACATCCCTCCCAAATGGCTTCCAGAAGTTTCTGGTCCACAGTGCCATGGAGCAAGAGCTGTTGCTTGTATGTAACAAACTTTACTATACTGAGATTTTTACACAGTGGTTCCTCTAAAAACCTTGAGGCCAACATGGACAAAGCGGCCTAGGTGGGTACCAGAGTCACCAGTCCTAATGTCAAGCTTCACAGCAAGAGAGTAAACATGTTTTCTTTTGTTTAAATAAATAATGAAAACTGCCCCTAAGATCTATATAGCCTTTTATCATTGAAAAGTTTACTTACAGAATTTTCATCAAGTATGATCCAGAACTCATTGTGGCCTACGTTCTTCATTCTGTTTTCCTTGGACCCCTCCTGAGTAACTTCACTATTTCTATCTAAGAAACATCTCAGTGCTTCCTGCAAAGCTTCCAAGATTCATTCCATTTGAATTTGTACCTATCCTAGGGCCTATTCTTAAACCAAAACTGTGGCCAGAAGATGGAAGAAACTGCTTGGTATAATTCAGACATTTGCCCACAACTAGAGTTGAACTTGGAAGTGATGGGGCTCTAAGTTAGTTCCATATCATTGAGATTGGCAACAGGTGAGAATAAAAGTCTGAAAGGTAGCTACAAGCATC
>JADRCD010218433.1:47009-85713 GCA_019843815.1 Montemys delectorum | reverse complement strand
CTTTTTTTTTTTTTTTTTCTTTTTTCTTTTTTTTTTTTTTTTGGTCTTTTGGAGACAGGGTCTCTCTGAAAAACCAAAAAAATAAAAAATAAGAAAATAAGAATAATAAATAAAATAAATAAATAAACAGCAGAAAAAAATCAAAATAGAGAACTTAGTAACTAGAATAGTTGGTTTGTTTTCACATCTGTCTCTCTACCTGAGAAGTCAGATCTGTGACAACGGGTAATCCTGTTTTGTTTTGTTTTTTTCAGGCCCTTAGCTTTCACATAGCATACAGACAGGCACTAAAATAGCTTATTTTTTTAAAAAAGAAGAATGGCAAATGAAACCTTAGCCTTTGGTTTCTTTTCCATCTAAACCTAAAATCTCTACTTGGGTTATAGCCCAGGGTCAAACTCAGTATGTATTGGAGGTTGAGTTTGAACTTCTAATCTTCCTCTACCTTTGAAGAGCTGAGCTTAAACCAGCATGTTCAGTGTAAATAGTGCAGGGATAGAAGGGTGGGTCCCTGCACACTACATAGATGCTCATCAGTCCTGAGACATCCCTAGCCAGCTACTGCTGGTTCTTGATGCGGTTTATCTTCATTGTACCCAGTTGTGTTGGTTGATACCAGTTCGGGTGACTTCCAGGAGAACCACAGCCACCATGTTTATGTTACAGGCATTAGGACCTATATTTGTACAGAACACGAGAGGGATAGAGCTTTTCTGGTACAGAACCACGAAGGGCCTTTTGTTTGTTGTTATGGTTTTTATTAGCACCTGAGCTGGGTATGATCTCTGTCTTCCAGAACCTTTTAATCTGGAGTGTGGGAAAGGGATACATAAATAGTATAACATAGCTGAGGGGTGTTGCTGGGGTTATTAGCAGCCAGCTTTAAGGTTCTGAGGTAGAATCCTGAGGCTATTGATTTGTTTGATAAACGGGAGTTTAGAGGGTTTGGGGGGCTGTTGGGGGGACTTGGTGGGTTTTTGAGACAGGGTTTCTCTGTGTAGCCCTGGCTGTCCTGGAACTCACTCTGTAGACCAGGCTGGCCTCGAACTCAGAAATCCACCTGACTCTGCCTCCCAAGTGCTGGGATTAAAGGCATGTGCCACCACTGCTCATTGATGAAGTAGGGAGACAGGACAGAGATAACTGTTATGGGGTATGTTTTCTCCATCGTGACATCTTTACACGGTTACAGGAAGAGCAGAGGTCACCAGATGTTGCGCAGGAAGCACTTTTACCCACCAAGCTCATCAGTGGCGTCATCTGTGTAATTACTATTGTGTGTATGGTTTGTGTGTACAAGACCATAATCCACAGTGTGCATGAAGAGATCAGAGAGCAACTTTCAGGTATCCCTTCTCTCCTTGAACTATGGGCTCCAGACATCAAACTTCGTTCAACAGGCTTGAAGTACACCTGTGTCATTTTCTGGGTGATCTAGGTGTTAGGTGATGAGGTCCGCATTTGATTTTTGTCTGTTTGGGTTGGTTTTTGAGACAGGCGTGGATTAGGTTGTCCTGTGTCCTATGGGTATGTCTGTGAAGTTGTCTTGATTACTATTTTTTTTTTTAAGATTTGTTTTTAATTTATATATAAGTACACTGTAGCTGTCTACAGACACACCAGAAGAGTACACAGATCCCATTATAGGTGATTGTGAGCCACCATGTGGTTGCTGGGAATTGAACTCAGGACCTCTGGAAGAGCAGTGCTCTTAACCACTGAGCCATCTCTCCAGCCTGTCTTGATTGTTAATTAATATAGGAGGGCCCAGCCCACTATGACAGTACCAGGTGGTCCTGAACTGTATCAGAAAGCTGAGTGTAAGCAAGCTAGCTAGACGCAGCATCCTTCTTCATGGTTCTTGCTATATCTTGTCTGTGAGTGAGTTCCTTGAAGTGAGTCAGGTGGTGCTACATAGAATAGCAGGCAAGCCTGCCTTCAGGTTCCTGCCTTTACTGCCCCTCTGGGTGGACATGACCAGGACAAGGTGAATGAACTTTTCCTTCCCAGATTCCTTTTGGGCAGTGTTTTATTACAGCAACAAAAATGAAACTATGAGGTAAATGATGCTAATGGTGTCATCATGGCTCTGATGGTTCTCAAGAGGTTCTTTTTCAGCCGAATTCTCCAAACCAGCAGTTATACAAATAGGCATAAGTTTACATAGTGTTGTTACATCCATTGAAAGGGGATTTTTCTTTTTTAAAATAGTTTTTATTTTTATTTTATGTGTATGGATGTTTTGTTTATATCTGTGCACCTGGGGCTAGAAGAGGCCAGAAGAGGATATTGAATCTCCTGGAGCTGGAGTCAAAGTTGGTTCTGAGAAACCTGGGGATCAAACCTGAGTCTTCTGGAAGAACAGCAGAACAGCTAGTACTTTTTGTTTGTTTGTTTGTATTTTGGTTTTTTGAGACAGGGTTTCTCTGTGTAGCCCTGGCTGGCCTGGAACTCACTCTGTAGACCAGCCTGGCCTCAAACTCAGAAAACCTGCCTCTTCCTCCCAAGTGCTGGGATTAAAGGCGTGTGTCACCACTGCCCGGCTCAACTAGTAGTCTTTTTTTTCTTTTCTTTTTTTTTTTTAATGCTTACTTATTTATTTCATGTATGTGAGTACACTGTAACTGCCTTTAGACACACCAGAAGAGGGCATCAGATCCCATTAGAGATAGTTGTGAAGCCACCATGTAGTTGCTGGGAATTGAACTCAGGACCTCTGGAAGAGCAGTCAGTACTCTTAACCGCTGAGCCATCCCTCCAGCCCCTCAGCTAGTACTCTTAACACAACCATTCCTTTAGACTCCCTGTCTTTCCCTTTGTTGGGGACACGGTCTTACTGTGTATTCCTGGCTGACCTAGAACTCACTCTGTAGACCAGACTGGCCTCAGATTCTCCCAGATCCACCTCTGCCTCTTGAGTCCTTGGATTAAAATCCTTGGTATCCATACATGACAGAAATTTTTCTTTTGACTCTGCTAGAGTATGTCTGAAAGTACACAAGTGCTAGCAGCTCCTGTTTCAAAACTTCCTGTGAGCAAGTCTTATAATCTCCCATCAGAGCCTCATCTATGGAGTAATCTCTATGCTAGTTGCTTTCTTCATCCACCCAATTCTGCCTGGAAATTTTAAGGCTAAGAGAAATAATAAAACCAGATGTAGTGGTTACTTCCTGTGATCACAGCACTGGACTGGCAGAAGCAGGAGGAGTGCTATGAATTCAAGGCCAGCCTGGGCTACAGAGTGAGATCCTTTCTCAGTAAGAACAGTGAGAAGACAGATGATACTGATCAAAGTGTTAAATGTCATCCTTTAAAAATACAAGAGGCTGGACTGGAGAGATGGCTCAGCGGTTTAAGAGCAAGGGCTGCTCCTCCAGAAGTCATGAGTTCAATTCCCAGCAACCACATGGTGGCTCACAACCAACTGTAATTGGACCTGATGCCCTTTTCTGATGTGTCTGAAGACAGTGACCTCACATACATAAAATAAATAAATCTTTAAAATAAAAAAATACAAGAGCAACAACACTAGGAGCAATGGGAAATGGGAGATGTGGAGCCATCTGATTGTTTCCTGGTTTTGGGCTTCAAACCTGGCCCTCTTGCATTCTAGGTGAGCCCTTACCATTGAGCCACACTACCAGGGTGTGCCTCCTGATTCTTACTAAACAGAAAGATGGAGTGGACAAAGCTGTGGTATATAGCTACAAGGATTTTGTGGGAAGATTTAAGAGCCCTCTTTAAAACCATGTGTCTTTGTTATCAGACAGGGCCTTACTATATAGCTCTGGCTTTCCTGAAACTCATTCTTTAGACCAGGCTGGCCTTGAACTCACAAAGATCCACTTGCCTCTGCATCCTGAGTGCTGGGGTTAAAGATGTGTGTCACTAACACCTGGCTCATGAGTCTTATTTTTTGCCTTTCCCCCTTTCCTTCCTTCTGTAGTCTTCAAGGAGGCTGTGAGAAGCAGCAACAATGTCTGATTTTGTGGAAAGTGAGGCCGAAGAGTCAGAAGAAGAATACAATCATGAAGGCGAGGTGGTACCTAGAGTCACCAAGAAGTTTGTGGAAGAGGAGGATGATGGTGAGGAGGCCCCAGCCTCAAGCTTCTCCCCACTATTCCTAAGCTTTGGATAGTTGGATTCTTGCTGATGAAAGGCTCAGGCTGAGCACAGGAGTTCTCACACATGAGGTACCAGCTTGAGAACGTTCAGTCATTTTTAGAAACACATAGTGCATCGCTCTGCTGTGTCCCAGACACAGTACTTAGAAAAGTAGGAAGCCAAAATAGGATGCAGCTACTGTTTGTGGTAGTGTGAGTTTATATTAGTGTGGGACAAATAGTAATCTGATAAATAAATCTGTAGGTAGTGCTACCTGCTCTTAACCTTGTGAATGTTTATGTACCCCGTTTTCTCTTAGGTTTGTCAACAGAGTAGAAATTTGTGTAATAACATTAAAGGGGAAAACGGTGGGGGGGCGGGGGGAGTGATTTTTTCAGCCAAAGGATACAAGAAGGAGGGCAGGTGCTGAGTCTGTACTTTGAGGAAAATGGGTTACCAGTAGGTGTAAAGCTTTTAGTAACGCTTTGAGGAAGCTGAGTGATTGGGAAGATCATCTTTCTTAAAAACAGGTGGTAAGGGGAAAGAAGCCTTCTTTTGCAGGTGCTGCTGCTCCAAGTCCTGCATCACACTGTTACATGAAACAAGAATTAGTATGCCACTTAGTCACTGGGTGCAGGGCAGGTGGATAATTGAAGTAAGTGGGTAGTCTACACCCACTCCTTCTTCCCAATCTCCATGCCTCAAATATACGTGATTTCAGATGAGGAGGAAGAGGAGGAGAATCTAGATGATCAAGATGAGAGAGGCAACCTGAAAGACTTTATCAATGATGATGATGATGAAGAGGAAGGAGAGGAGGATGAGGGCAGTGACTCCGGTGACTCAGAAGACGATGTTGGCCACAAGAAGAGAAAACGCAGTGAGTCTCCATGTCAGCTGAGGCTGGTGGGAGGGGAGAGTCACAGTGGAGAAGAGCCTTGTCTCATCTTGGGCACACTTTGTTCTCTTTAGCATCTTTTGATGACCGCCTGGAAGATGATGATTTTGATCTCATTGAGGAGAATTTGGGTGTTAAAGTCAAACGAGGAGTAAGTGCTTTCTTTACCTACTGTTTTTCTTGAGTAGTTTGGGGTCACCAGGGAATGGAAAGATGCCTAATAGAATCACTCTTTGGAGCCCAGATCTAAAGTATATGAGAAAAAGATTTGCCAGTTTGCAGGATGGGCCTTGAGGCTGGATAAACATGACTCAACACGTTCTTTCCTACCTCACTTGATAAATGCCATTGTGGGAATATAAAAATGAGCCTGGATAGCAGACATCCTTACATTAGACATACACAAACCCCATCCTAAAAAGGCACATTTTACTCAATGCTAGCAAAAATACCGACGTGTCAAAAAAATGTCTGATGATGATGAAGATGATGAAGAGGAATATGGCAAAGAGGAACATGAGAAGGAGGCCATTGCAGGGGAAATCTTCCAAGATGAAGAAGGGGAAGAAGGGCAGGAGGCTGTAGAGGCCCCCATGGCCCCTCCAGACGAAGAGGAGGAAGATGATGAAGAGTCAGGTACATGGCAATTGTTGGACAGGGAAGCCAACATTGGGTGGGTGTTGAGATTTCCTGCTCCGTAACAGAGAGGTGCCTCCTTAATTTTCTCCTCAGCAGGAATCAGGTTTATCCTTGGCTGAGTACTAACCTGTTTCTTGTCCACCCAGATATTGACGATTTCATTGTCGATGATGATGGACAGCCTCTGAAAAAACCCAAATGGCGAAAAAAGCTTCCTGGATATACAGATGCGTAAGTCCACCCTGTTGCCATGTTGTGATAAGGACCTTGTATGGGTGTGTGCCAAAATTAGAATATCCCTAACTCTGATCTGTTCTGTGCCTCAAATCACCACTGCTAGGCAGTAATGCAACTCCTACAGTCACTGAACACTCTTGTGTGTGAGTCCTCAAAAGATTAGAGTTCCACATGAGCATGAGTCCAGTATCCCTCTGCTGCCCGTTGTGTTCATTTATAGATGGCCTGCTAACGTACATCAATACTTCAAAGTTTGAGAGGGTTTATTCTAAGGGGAATGTGCTAGTGTCTTGGCAGGAGATAGTTCACCAAGCAGAGAAAGGACCCAACTGTCTGTGATGTTGGTTCCTGTCTCTGGCAGGTGTCAAAGATAGGCTTTTGATCTTCTGATAATAGTTTGCCTTGAAACTTCCAGGAACCTATTTATTCCATACTAAGTGTAATTTTTCTACCTGCCTTTCTCTTTGCAAAGTTTCTGGGCAGGGGCTGCATTTGTCTTTTCAACCCTGAGCCCCCTGCCTCTTACTCTCATATATAGAGCCCTGCAAGAAGCCCAGGAGATCTTCGGTGTGGACTTTGACTATGATGAATTTGAGAAATACAATGAATACGATGAAGAACTGGAAGAAGACTATGAGTATGAGGATGATGAGGCTGAAGGTGAGATCCGAGTGCGCCCCAAAAAGACCACCAAGAAACGTGTGAGTCGCAGGAGCATCTTTGAGATGTATGAGCCTAGTGAACTGGAGAGCAGCCACCTCACAGACCAGGACAATGAAATCCGAGCCACTGACTTGCCTGAGAGGTTCCAGGTAAGAAACCACAATGAATTGTATCCATTATGGCCTTATGAAACCCATATGACCCAGGATCAGGTAGTCTAGCTATTCTGGCAGTACTGAGAACTAAAACTAGAGCTTCATAGGTGGGTAAGGGTGCTACTGTTGAGTGAGATCCTTGGTCCTCTCTGCTTTTTATTTTGAAACACTCTCACTAACTTAGGCTGGCCCCCAACTGACTCTGAAGCCCAAGCAGGTCTTAAACTTGGGGTCCTCCTTTCTCAGCCTTCTTAGTAGCTAGGATTACGGGACTAACTTTGAAATGACATTCTTGGGGGTTTGTTTGTTTGTTTTTAATTGTTTTTGTTTGTTTTTGAGACAGGCTTTCATGTGGCTCAGGGTGGCCTCAAACTCAATAAGTAGCCAGGAAGGACCTTAAATTCCGGATCCTCTTGCCTTTGCCTTCTCTTGAGTTGCTGTTAAGCCAGGTTTTGTGGTACTGAGGTTTTGTGAATGCTAGGCAATACCAACCAAGATACAGCCCTAGACCTGAAATGGGATTCTTAGCAGATCTGAAAAATGCTCATGTCATGGGGATCACATGCTTCTGTCTAGAAGTGGTATATGGGGGTTTTTTTTTGGCTTTTTTGAGACAAGGTTTCTCTGTATAGTCCTGGCTGTCCTGGAACTCACTCTGTAGACCAGGCTGGCCTCAAACTCAGAAATCCACCTGCCTCTGCCTCCCAAGTGCTGGGACTAACGGTGTGGGCCACCACGCCCGCCGTGGTATATGTTTTTCCCTAAGCAGAATATAGCATAAAGATGTCTCACCCTCTTACCCACTGCAGCTCCGCTCCATCCCAGTCAAGGCAGCTGAAGATGATGAGCTAGAAGAAGAAGCCGACTGGATCTATAGAAACGCCTTTGCAACACCAACCATCTCCCTCCAGGTACTCACAAGTTTGAACTTGAGAAGCTGGAAAGCTGGTGGTTAGGAGCACTTGTTGCCCTTGGAGAGAACTGAGGTTTGGTTCCCAGCATGCACATGGTGGTTCACAATTACCTGTAACTGTAGTTCTAAGGGTTCCACTCCCTCTTTTGACCTCTGTGGATACCAGGCACTCACTTGGTACATAGGTTTACATGCAGGCAAAGCATTTGTATGCATAAATAAATGTTAAGAAGAATTAGAGGCTGGAGAGATGGCTCAGCAGGTAAGAGGACTGACTGCTCTTCCAAAGATCCTGAGTTTAAATCCCAGCAACCACATGGTGGCTCACAGCCATCTGCCCTCTGATCTGATGCCCTCTTCTGGTGTGTCTGAAGACAGCTACAGTGTACTTACATATAATAATAAATAAACTTTTTTTTTTTTTTTTTTTTTTTTTTTTTCTTTTGTTTTTTTTTTTTTTTTGGTTTTTCGAAACAGGGTTTCTCTGTGTAGCCCTGGCTGTCCTGGAACTCACTCTGTAGACCAGGCTGGCCTTGAACTCAGAAATCCGCCTGCCTCTGCCTCCCAAGTGCTGGGACTAAAGGCGTGCGCCACCACCGCTTGGCTATAAATAAATTTTAAAAAAATTATTCTAATGCAAACCATAAGGCAGTTCATGAAAGTGAGAAGCTGCTCCTGTTTGATACTTCCTTACGCACGGAGAGTGTTGTATATGTATATGCAAGGAAAGTGCCTATGAATGCCGTGACGCTCTGTGTGCTAAGACAGAGGTAACACGATTTGCTGTTTGTGTTTTGTTTTGCTTCTTATTGTAGGACAGCTGTGATTACCTAGACCGTGGGCAGCCAACTAGTAGCTTCAGTCGGAAAGGGCCCAGCACAGTTCAGAAGATCAAAGAGGCCCTGGGCTTCATGCGGAATCAGCATTTTGAGGTAAGTCCTTGAGCTCTGGTAGCCCAGTAGTTAGAAATTCATTAGAATTTAGAGGATGAGGCTAGAGGTAGCTACAAGTCAAGAGGTAACCCCGTTCCTCGTCCTTAGGAGTCTCTCAGCTCAGGAGTGGTAAGTGGGTCTAGCAAGAGGCACTAGTGATCTAGGTGACGAGATACCCAGTTGGCAATTTACCTCCTCCACTAGGGAGAACCCTTCACTGGTCAAGCCAGTAGGAGAGGTCTTTCTTCTAACTTGAATATTGTGGCGCTTTTAGACTAGGAAATTATTATCTTCCAGCAAAAGAGATACTTGCAGATCTTTCTTCTGGATGACAGTAGTATCCTTGCTACCATAGGTGCCTTTTATTGCCTTCTACCGAAAGGAGTATGTGGAACCTGAGCTGCACATCAATGACCTGTGGAGGGTGTGGCAGTGGGATGAAAAGGTAACATTGATAAAAGGTCCACAAGGAGCTAAGAATTGGGTGGAAGAAGACCAATATCAGGGTGCTACAGCTCTGACCTCCAGGACTGCTGGCTTCCCACATTGGGGCTTTGCTAAGGGGAACCGCAGACCTGAGTCTCCAGAGCTGAACTCCAGTCCTCTCTCCTGCCTTCCTCTGCCCTAGTGGACTCAGCTGAGAATCCGCAAAGAGAACCTAACGCGGCTGTTTGAGAAGATGCAGGCTTACCAGTATGAGCAGATCTCTGCTGACCCTGACAAACCTCTTGCTGATGGCATCCGGGCGTTAGACACTACTGATATGGAGAGGTAGTTCTGAAGGATATGCTCTATTACGGGGGCCTCCAGGCTGAGGGCAGATCCTCAGGAGCACTGTTACTTTGCAGAATTTGCATCATGGTTAGAATCCAAATTGTCAATACATTAATACCCTTCTTCTTTGTTTGTGTTTGTTTTTTCAAGACAGAGTCTCCTATGTAGCTCTCTGCTCTAGAACTCACTCTATAGACCAGGCTGGCCATAAGATCTTCCTGCCTCTGCCTCCCAAGTACTGGGACTAAAGGCTTATCCACTGCACCCAGCTAAAATTGAACTCTGTAGCTGAGTGGTAGTCCACTTCTGTAATCCCTAGAGAGGTAGAGCTGGGAAGATCATGAGTTCAAGTTAACCTGAGCCATATTCAGCTGTATGGGGGAGTGATCTGACATTCATTTTGGTTTTCCGTATTGGTAGATAACAAACAAATTGATTTCTTTTTTTTTTTAAGATTTATTCATTTATTTTATGTGAGTACACAGTTGCTCTCTTCAGACACACCAGAAGAGGGCATCTGATCCCATTACAGATGGTTGTGAGCCACCATGTGGTTGCTGGGAATTGAACTCATGACCTCTGGAAGAGTAGTCAGTGCTTTTAACCGCTGAGCCATCTCTCCAGCCCACAAATTGATTTCTTTACCAAAATTAAATGGTTAAAAGAATCAGAAATTCAAGTTAGGTGTGGTGTCACATACCTGTAATCCCAGCACCAAAATTGGGCAACATTAATGTCTGTCTCAAAAAGTAAGAAAAAAAAAAAAAAGCAAACAGGAGGGTTATCAGGCACTCCAGTGGCAAGTGCTTTCCCTCTGATCCATCTCACCAGCCCCTGTATCGGGTATTCAGACCAGGTGATAGGTGTATTTATCCCATGTAGAGAACATTGCATAAGAAGCAGTACTTTATAGTTGGAAAGTAATTTGGGAGCCTGAATAATGTGCTATTTATTAGAGGGCAGCAGATGGTTTGGGTGGGTTGCACTTACAAGCTGAGAAGTCCTTTCAAGCACTTTGAACTTCACTAAGCACATGTTGTGTCTGCCTCTTCTTTATTCTGCTTTTTTTCTATTACTGTGCAGCCCAGACTGACTCAGACTTATAATCTAGTCTGTCTTTCTAGTACTGAGATTACAGGTGTGTGCTGACATACCTGGCCTTTAGACAATCGCTTTTAATAATTACCACTGATTATTTCAGTTTGTATAAGTCTGTGTCCTTATTTTGTGTAAGTGTGTACATGTTGCTACAGGATCTCATATGATACAGTCTGGCCTCAGCCCACTAATACTCCCAGCTCTCAAGGTCTGGGTTACTGCACCCAGCTTTCATGTTCATTTTTGAAGCAGGATGTTGCTGAATGTCCCAGGCTGACCTCAGACTTGAAGCAAGCCTCTAGCTTCAGTCTCTATAAATATTCAACCATGCACTACTATTCCTAACAAGTTGCATTTCCTTAAGATAGCTTAGCTGGCAGGGCAGTGGTGGCACCTTTAATCCCAGCACTTGGGAGGCACAGAGTGAGTTCCAGGACAGCCAAGGCTATACAGAGAAACCCTGTATCAAACCCCCTACCCCACCCCCCAAAAAATACCTTAGCTATGCTTGAGCTGTAGCTGGGGACTGTCGTATGACCTTGTTTGCTCATCCTACTTGATCTTGCTTTCTGGGAACTAGATACCTTATAGCAAAATTCCTCCGGTGATGGGATGCGGCATCTTTCCCTTTCAGGCTCAAAGATGTACAGTCGATGGATGAACTGAAAGACGTCTACAACCATTTCTTACTTTACTACGGCCGCGACATCCCCAAGATGCAGAATGCTGCCAAGGCTAGCCGGAAGAAGCTGAAAGGCATAAAGGAGGGTGGCGACGAAGAAGGTGCGAGTTGAGAAGGAAAGCTCCAGTCACTGGCTGGGGTGGGTGCCCTGGAAGCACTCAGAAACAAGAGCTGACTGCCCTCAAATTTTGTTCCCAGGTGAAGGTGAGGAGGCTGAAGATGAGGAGCAGAGGGGACCAGAGCTCAAGCAAGCCTCCCGCCGAGACATGTACACCATCTGCCAGAGTGCTGGGTTAGGTAAAAACCATCTTCTTTGTCACCTAGGCATTGTAGTTTGAAGTAAGGGAACAGTTGCAATGATCCCCTAGTAGGCAGGGACAGGAAAGAAGACCTTGGCTACTTACCCGGGTCTCCATGAGCACATGTTCCCCAACCATCTTTTTGTTTGTTTGTTTGGTTTGTTTTGTTTTTCGAGACAGGGTTTCTCTGTGTAGCCCTGGCTGTCCTGGAACTCACTCTGTAGACCAGGCTGGCCTCGAACTCAGAAATCCACCTGCCTCTGCCTCCCAAGTGCTGGGATTAAAGATGTGTGCCACCACCGCCTGGCTCCCAACCATCTTTATATATCCCCTTCCCTGTGATTATCCAATGGCTCTTGAATTTCTAAAGTAGTTAAAAGTCTTACAGGTGATTAAAGTCAGATTTTATTTGGTGTCCTTTGGTGATCTATCCTGCCTGCTAATTATCTTATTGCCTTAAAACCCTAATTCCCAAGATAGCTGCTGTCCCTGTAACCACTGAGCATTCTGGTGTCCTCACCTGTCACTCTTCTGTTTGCTGTAGATGGCCTGGCCAAAAAGTTTGGCCTCACACCTGAGCAGTTTGGGGAGAACCTCCGTGACAGCTACCAACGGCACGAGACAGAGCAGTTCCCTGCAGAGCCTTTGGAACTGGCCAAAGATTATGTTTGCAGGTGGGCATGCAGCAGTGGACCAGCAGGAAGGGTGATACCTGGACACTGAGACACCCTCATCCTGCAGCTCCACTGTTGTCCCCACAGCCAGTTCCCTACACCAGAAGCTGTGCTTGAAGGTGCCCGATACATGGTTGCACTACAGATTGCCAGGGAGCCTCTTGTCAGACAGGTGCTGAGACAAACCTTTCAGGAGAGAGCCAAGCTAAACATAACCCCAACCAAAAAAGGTAGAAAGGTAAGTTGGGGAATGGGCAGCTGTTCTAAACATGGCCACACTAAACCTCATGGAACCCAAAGGCAATCTTTTCTCCCTGAACCAAGCACTGCCTACCTACTCATCACTCCCCCTCCATGTCTTTAGGATGTGGATGAGGCCCACTATGCTTATTCTTTTAAGTACTTAAAGAACAAGCCTGTTAAAGAGCTAAGAGACGACCAGTTCCTCAAGATAGGCCTGGCTGAAGATGAAGGGCTGCTCGCCATTGACATCAGCATAGATATGAAGGGAGTGGAAGGGTAAGTTAAGCCTTGGGCTGGAAGAAGCTAGGGAGGGAGGGCAGCTCTCAAGAATGAAAACCACAATTTCTGAGTTAAGTGTCATTGGTTCATCCATGCATGTCTGAGTGTTGTGTTTTCTCTGTCAGAACCAGAGCTTTCTGTCTTTCTTCAGGTATGGTAATGACCAGACGTATTTTGAGGAGATCAAGCAGTTTTACTACCGGGATGAGTTCAGCCACCAAGTACAGGAATGGAACCGGCAGCGCACTATGGCCATTGAGCGAGCTCTGCAGCAGTTCCTCTACGTGCAAATGGCCAAAGAACTTAAGAACAAGCTGCTAGCTGAGGCCAGGGAGAGTGTTGTAAAGGTGAGGACCACTAGTTTGTGCCTCTGTCCTCTCTGGGGTGTCTCTGTCTCTCTCAGGTATTTATCCCAAGGTCTTGCACAGTTGGCAAGTATTCTACTACTGAGCCACAACCCTAGCCCTAAAATCATTTTTTTCTGTTATATTTATTTTATTAGTTGTATGTATGGGTATATGCACAAACATATGGAGGTCAAGTTTACCTTTCAGAAGGTGATTGTCCCCTTCCACTATGTGAGTCCCATGCATGGAACTCAGGTTGTCAGGACTGGCAGCGGGTGCCTTTACCTGCCTAGACAGTCTCCATACACACATACTCTATATGTAGCCTAGGCTGACCTTGTGATTCTCCTGAGTGCTTATGCCACCATAGCCTACCTTTCTTTGTAGAACTACTTGTAAGCCTGCCAAGTAGCTAGGAACATGTGCTCCCATGAATGCATGCCCTTGTACGCTTTAAGCTACTGCTGACCATAGAGTCCACTGTGTCTTTCCTTTAGGCCTGTAGCCGAAAGCTCTACAACTGGTTGAGAGTGGCGCCCTACCGTCCAGATCAGCAGGTAGAGGAGGATGACGACTTTATGGATGAGAACCAGGGGAAGGGCATCCGAGTCCTAGGCATTGCTTTCTCCTCTGCCAGGTACCTGTCTGCCTGTACCATCTCTCTCCGTCTTTCATGTTTTCTTCCCATTCATGGTTCAGATTGCTAACTATGGTTCTTTCTGTGGCTGGCTGGCAGAGATCACCCTGTGTTCTGTGCCCTAGTCAATGGTGAAGGAGAAGTGACTGATTTCCTCCGTCTGCCCCATTTTACCAAACGGCGTACTGCATGGAGAGAAGAGGAGCGGGAAAAGAAGGTAAATATCAAAAAAAGAAGAAGAAGAAGGTAAATCTCTAGAACACTGGTCACATGTGTGTACCCAGAGTGCGCTCTGCAATCAGTGAAATCAAGTGTTGTAGTGTAAGCAAAACAACAACAGAACCTCACATAAATAAGTTTTTCACTCATTAAGTATAAGCCAGAAGAGTGTGATAGATAACCTTAGTGAATAGGGATGTAGACCAGGCTAGCTTTGAACTCAGATCTGCCTTCCTCCACCTTCCCCGGCCCTCGTCCATTTCTGGGATTATAGCATCCACCACATAAAAACAATCTAAACAAACCACACTAGTTATCTACTGATACATTGATTCCCATTTTGTTGTTGCTGTTATTTTGTCTTGTTTTATTGAGACAGAGATTTCACTGTGTAGCCTTGGCTGGCCTTGAACTCACAGAGATCTACCTACCTCTGCTACCCAAGTGCTGGGTTTAAAGGCTGGCTCTGATCCCCATTGTAATATTTTAAAATTATCTCATCTCGGGGCTGGTGAGATGGCTCAGTGGGTTGGAGCACCGACTGCTCTTCCGAAGGTCGTGAGTTCAAATCCCAGCAACCACATGGTGGCTCACAACCACCTGTAATGAGATCTGACGCCCTCTTCTGGTGTGTCTGAAGACAGCTACAGTGTACTCATTTATAATAATAAATAAATCTTTAAAATAAATAAATAAATAAATAAAATTATCTCATCTCTGGAAGTCAGTCTTAATTCTGCGGGCAGTAGATGGCACTCAGTTACTGGGTGTGGTTTTTTTCTGGTATGCAGCCAGTGGCTAGGCCTTGTGTCCTTCTGGATCTGTCTTGGCTGCTTCTGTTCTTACTTACCAGCATCTGGGTCACAGTGTCCCCTGAGCTGAGACCATTGGGGATTTAAGCCAGCGTCTCCTTGCTTCTGCCCTTCATCACCTCTTTTTTCTAAAGAAGACTGAATTTGAATATTTCTGAATTTCTTCTTCACTTTAAAAAAAAATGTCTTTATCATAATGATATCTTAAAATTTTGTAAGAACCTCATTCTAAAAAATAACAAAGTTGCCGGCGGTGGTGGCACACACCTTTAATCCCAGCACTTCGGAGGCAGAGGCAGGCAGATTTCTGAGTTCAAGGACAGCCTGGTCTACAGAGTAAGTTCCAGGACAGCCAGGGCTACACAGAGAAACCCTGTCTCAAAAACAACAAAAAAAACCCCAAAAAACAAAAACAAAAAAAAACAGTTAAATAACAACTAGGGTTTATGATCTTGTTTTATTGGAGGCGGGCTGTTTGTTCTTTTGTTTTTCCTGAGACAGGGTTTCTCTATGTTATAGCCTTGGAACTTCCTTTGTAGACCAGGCTGGCCTTGAATTTAGATTTGCTTGCCTCTGTCTCCCAAATGTTGGAATTAAAGACATACCACCATACCCAGAAAACTTTCCATGCTCGGATCTGTTCAGCTACAATTTTCTTTTAATTCAGGCTCAAGATATTGAAACCCTAAAGAAGTTTCTTGTGAATAAGAAACCTCACGTGGTTACTGTCGCAGGAGAGAATAGGTAAGGAGCAGCCTGAGGCTCTGGGAAAGCCTGGGGCAAGGCTGTGGCCCAGTCATTCTTTTTGCTAAATCGGGTACTACCTGGAACCAAGGCTTTGTGTCTGGGAGGGATGTTGAGGTGCGGTTCTCTTTGTCTTTAAAGCTCTTTCCTCTTCACTCAGCAGTCAAAGCACTATCTGTTCCTGGGGAAATGCATCCTTTAACCAGTCTTCCTCATCCTTCTAGGGATGCCCAGATGTTGATTGAGGATGTGAAGCGTATTGTGCATGAGTTAGACCAAGGCCAACAGCTTTCTTCTATTGGGGTGGAGCTGGTTGACAACGAGTTGGCCATTCTGTATATGAACAGCAAGAAATCAGAGGTAATGCTGACTCCCCACCTCAAGGCTTGCTCTGGGAGCTGCTCTAGACCTGTCAGAGATTGGACAGGAAATACTGGTTGTCCGGAATAGGGCTGTGCCTGTCAGTTTACCTACGCACATACTTCCTGGGCTACCTGGCATTGTTTAGATTAGCAACTGCAGAGATTAAAGTGATTCTAGGAGAGGAAAGGCCCAAAGAAGATAAGAAAGTGGCCTCAAGCCAGGGTGGTATAGATTTCTCTTTCTGGTCACTGAGAACACTCTAAGGTTCTGTGACCTTCCTTTGGTTCTAGGCAGAGTTCCGGGATTACCCACCAGTTTTGAGACAAGCCGTGTCTCTAGCGCGGCGCATCCAAGACCCTCTGATAGAGTTTGCCCAGGTGTGCAGCTCTGATGAAGACATCTTGTGTCTCAAGTTTCATCCCTTGCAGGTGAGTAGGATTGGCGAGTAGGCTTGATGGGCAGGAAGGCACAGTAACCTTACTTGCTGCTGTGTTGGTAGGAGCATGTTGTGAAAGAGGAGCTACTCAGCGCCTTGTACTGTGAATTCATCAATCGAGTCAATGAGGTCGGGGTCGATGTCAACCGTGCCATTGCCCATCCTTACAGCCAGGCCTTGATCCAGTATGTCTGTGGCCTGGGACCCCGAAAGGGTACCCACCTGCTGAAGGTAGGCTTGTATTGATTAAAAACAATCATTTTGTTAAGTGTGAAGAATTTTTGCCAATATGATTCACAGATGAGAAAGGTAAAGTAGGCTGTTGAAAATGACTCAGCCCACGTTGTCACCCAGTAAACAGTGCCCTTAGCCTCACCACCACTACTCAGACATTGTTTCCTATGCAGATGATGCTGATTGTGCGTGTTGTGACACACTTCCTCCCCCCCCCCCCCCCCCGGTTTTTTGAGACAGGGTTTCTCTGTGTAGCCCTGGCTGTCCTGGAACTCACTCTGTAGACCAGGCTGGCCTCGAACTCAGAAATCCACCTGTCTCTGCCTCCCAAGTGCTGGGATTAAAGGCGTGCGCCACCACTGTGTTGACACACTTTCAAGCCATGCAGTTACATGGCATCTTTTGGTTTGGTTGGGTTGGGTTGGGTTTGGTTGGGTTGGAGGTTTGGTTAGTTGGTTGGTTTTTTGAGACAGGGTTTCTCTGTATAGCCCTAACTGGTCTGGAACTTGTTCTGTAGACCAGGCTGGCCTCAAACTGACCCTCCCAAGTGCTTGGATTAGAGGCTTGTGCCACCACTGCCTGGGCTTGTTTTTGTTTCTTGAGGGAGAGTTTTATGTAGCCATGGGTGGCCTCAAGCTTATTTTGTAGCTGAAGTGAACCTTGAACTCTTATTCTCTCTCTGACATGCTAGCATTACACGGGTGTGCCACTACACCCTGCTTTTCCTAGTCTGATAGGTAAGGTGTAGCCCATTAAAGGCATTATTGCGTGATAACATTGTGGGGTCTGACAGAGTTTGTGACATAGTATTTAACAGAAGCCAGAAAGCGGTCTAGGGAGGCAGGGCCCAATTACTGCCCTACTCACTTCCAGCCCTCTTCCCTAGATCTTGAAACAGAACAACACTCGACTTGAGAGCCGGACTCAGCTGGTCACCATGTGTCATATGGGTCCCAAAGTCTTCATGAATTGTGCTGGCTTCCTCAAGATCGACACTGCTTCTCTGGGGGACAGGTGATACCCTCTGCTTAGACAAGCCAGGAGCAATTCCTTGGGCATTAATTTGGGGCTTCTGGGAATTAGGCCTTTGAAAGGGCCCTAGGACATTGAAATTAGGAAATGTTTTAAAGAAAAGGTAAGAAGTTGCCCCTGCCCTATGGAAAAGATCAGTGAGAGGCGTTGACATGTGAGAGGGACACAAAAACACCAGCATCATCTTGAAGGAGAAAGCAGAGCCTTGTGCTCAGGGTTTGTCCCAGGCAGATGAGGTTGGGAGCAGCAGGGGCCATGGGAGCAAGCGTGGGTGTGAAGAGAAAGCTCAGCACGGGGAGATTGCTTGTGTTAGGATGGTGGTACTGAGACTTCACTATTGACCTCTTC
Source organism: Montemys delectorum (assembly GCA_019843815.1). NCBI lineage: Eukaryota > Metazoa > Chordata > Mammalia > Rodentia > Muridae > Montemys > Montemys delectorum. The sequence goes on along the minus strand of JADRCD010218433.1, from coordinate 67,951 downwards.
CTCTCCAGAAGTTATCAACTCAGTCTTTGGAGGATCTTTTCCACGGGCACATAGCTCCTCATTCAGTAATGGAAGTCAGTGGGGAAATAGGCTTCAAGTTCTAAAACTTCATTTTCCACTCAGCTTTGCTGTAACACTCCACGAATAACATAGGCCCATGTGAGTGCACGGGCAAGACCAGCCTGGGAAGGCTTATGGGGGAAAACAGCTGCCAGCAAATTTTCAGAGGTTTTCTTCCCCCTTCGTGTTTTATATTATGACTCATAAGTTCACTATATGAAATTCAACAGAAAGAACTATTATACAGAAAGTGGAAGTCCCCCATAATTCCACCCCCCAGAGAAAACTACCATAACAGTTTTTATGTATACTACAATTTTCTAAATTTTATTTTTGCTATGCATTTACTAACTACTCATTTACTTCAAAAATGAGATCACATGGCTCATAGTGTTTTGCAGTGCATTTTTCACATATCAAAATATCATGGCCATCTCCCCATGTCAGCAAACATAAATTTACTTCATTCTTTTTAATGGCTGTGAGGTATTCCATCATATGGAGTACCCTGGTTTGCCCAGCCAGTTCCACATGGTGGACATTTGGGTTATTAATCTTGCTCCAATTCTGCCTTTCCTCCAGCACCGACTCATACATTGAAGTTCTCGATGGCTCTCGAGTCCACCCTGAAACGTACGAGTGGGCCAGGAAGATGGCAGTGGATGCCTTAGAATACGATGAGTCTGCGGAGGATGCCAATCCCGCAGGAGCCCTTGAGGAAATCTTGGAAAACCCGGAGCGACTGAAGGATTTAGACCTTGATGCCTTTGCAGAAGAACTAGAGAGGCAGGTAGGTTTCTGTAGGCCCTGGCAGGCAAGAACTCATCTCAAGCAGCCGTGTCGGAAGGGACTTGGGTAGCAGATGTCCAGAAAGACCTGATACTGCTGCACTAGAGCCTTGATCTGATCCTCACCCGTGCTACATATACTAGGTCTCTAAGAGAAGCTTATAGCCACTCACTAATGAGCCAGGAAAAGTGTCGAGTACTACATCCTTAAAGTGAAGGCAGAACAGAGGGAAGCCCTTATTCCTCCTTCTAACGGCAAAGCTTTGCATGGTTTCTTTCCTATATGGGTTTCCTGAAGCACGTCCTTTACAGAACAGTGTCCTGTAGGTAACTTTGAAGCTTGCTTTATTAAGGTGGGAGCAGTGACACACATCTGGAATAACTATAATCCCAGCTACTCAGGAGGTTAAGGCAGGAAGATGACACATGCAGGGGCCACTTGGACAACATAGACACCATTGAGGGAGAAGGTGGGAAAGGAAGAGGCGAAGGAGAATTTCCTGTAGTAAATGTTGACAGGAAAGAAAAGCACAGGCAGTGCAAAACTGCCTGCTGCCTCTTACCATAAAAATTCCAGAGAGTCAGGTTGAGGGCTGCGAGGCTTTCCTGATGTGCCTTTTCTTTAGGGCTATGGTGACAAGCACATCACACTCTATGACATCCGAGCAGAGCTCAGCTGTAGGTATAAGGACCTCCGCACAGCCTACCGCTCTCCTAACACAGAGGAGATCTTCAATATGTTAACCAAAGAGACTCCAGAGACCTTCTACATTGGTAAGTTATGAGGCTATATTTATACTTAGGGAATGCTATATTGGGGGACTGGGGGTACTTATGGCATTCATATAAACTGAAAAGTGATTCCAGTTGAAATTAAGATAGATTTACAGGGTATGTTGGTACAAGCCTTTAATCCCAACACCGTGGGAAGCAGAGGCAGGCTGGTCTACAGAGCAAGTTCCAGGACAGCCAGGGCTGTACAGAGAAGTCTTGAAAAACTAACGAAGACAGGTTTGCACTTCAGGTGAGGAAGACCAAGAGATCTTTGTCCTAGTTTGCTTTCTTGCTGCTGGGATAAAAACACTGACCAAAAGCAATTTTTGAGGAATAAAGGGCTTATTACAATCTTCCAGGTCAGAGTCCATCATGGAGGAAAGCCATGAAAGGAGCTCGGGCATGCACTGGTATAATAGGCACCATGGAGGAACGCTATTTAGTGGCTTGCTCTCAGACTCCTCTTCGACTTGCCTTTCTTCCACATTCCAGGACTACTTGTCCAGGATGGCACTGCCCACAGTAGGCTAAGCCCTCTGACATCAGTTAGTGGTCAAAAAAATGCCCCCTAAGAAATGTCCACATGGAAATCTGATTGAATTAATTCCACATTTGAAGTTTCCTCTTCTCAGGTGTCTCTAGTTTGTGTCAAGTGAACAAAATTGACCAGTTCAGCTTTTGAAAAAGAATGTAGGGCCTAGACTGAAGGTCAAAATTGAGATAAGTTACACATCTGTTCATGCAGGCATCTGTTGGTGCTTCACCTTCTTGGGAGGGTGACACAGGAAGATTATAAATTTTAAGGACAGTCTTGGTGAGAGTGGGTCTCACAGTACAGAGTAAGAGGACTCTGTAGCTCATTGCTGGAGCACTTCCTAGTGTTTGCAAGGCCCTGAGTTCAGTCCCCAACACTGCCAGAGTAGAAGTAAACTTGTACTGGTAGCTTGCTTTGAACATCATGGAGTCATTACAGGCATTGTTCCCTGGTATTGAGTCCAGGGAAGGTCTCTGTCCTCCAGGATGAGAAAGAAATCAACATATGTTGTGTCAGCAAAGGGAGGGAGTGGGTCAGAATCAGCTCTCTGTTTTGTTAACCTGCTTTCTTACCTACAGGAAAGCTCATCATCTGTAATGTTACTGGCATTGCTCACAGGCGCCCACAGGGTGAGAGCTATGACCAGGCCATCCGAAATGATGAGACAGGGCTATGGCAATGCCCCTTCTGTCAACAGGACAACTTCCCTGAGCTAAGTGAGGTATGTGCTGTTCACTACTGTGAGCTTCCTTACCTGAAGTTTGCTGAGGAGAGAGAAATGGGAATATTTCAGGTCACGTTCTCCAAACAAGTGCACAGAGGCAGAGGAAGAACCTTGCTTGCTTGTTGGCTTGTTTGTTTGTTGTTTGTTTTGCTTTTTCGAGATGGAGTTTCTCTGTGTAGCCCTGCCTGTCCTGGAACTCACTATGTAGACCAGGCTGGCCTCGAACTTTTAAGAGATCTGTCTTCCTCTGCCTCCTTAGTGCTGAGTGAGATTAAGGGTATGTGCCACCTCACCCAACTATCATGTTCTTTTCTAAAGCCGCCCAGCATTTTCTGGTTTTTCACTTATTAGGTCTGTTGTAGCAGATTCCTCCATAGATACTTGTTACACTCACAAAAGCAGATCAGAACAAAAGGGATCGCAGTGGGGTTAGAAAGTGAGTCAGTTAAGTGTGAAAGGTCTAATGGCCTTTAGTGCCAAGTGTCAACCAGGTGCTCTGGGTGTCACACTCTCCCTTCATGGGTAGCCTATTGGACACTCTTCCTGTTGGTTTGTATATTTTTCATTTTCTTACTTATGTGTGTGGAAGTGAGAGGACACCTTGCGGGTTCTCTCCTCCTACTGTGTGCATCTTTTGGGTTCTCTCCTCCTACTGTGTGCATCCTTTCCCCACCAAGTCCTCTTCCTTGCTTCCTGGCTATTTTTTTGTTTGTTTGTTTTTTTTAAGATATATTCACTTTATTTTAGGTGTGAATATTTTGCCTGTGTACTTGGTGCTCTCAGAAGTCAGAAGAGGGCATTGACCCCTTATAACTGTAGTTAGAGTTGGTTGTAACTGCTATGTGGATTCTGGGAACTGAATCCAGATCCTCTGTAAGGGCAATAAATACCCTTAACCACTGAGCCATCTCTCCAGCCTCCCTGACTGCTCTTTTCTGTACATGTGAGCTCCAGAATCTTAATAGTCCTCCTCTCTGTTCTTCAGGTCTGGAACCATTTTGACAGTGGATCATGCCCTGGCCAGGCCATTGGCGTGAAAACACGGCTAGACAATGGCGTCACTGGCTTCATCCCTACCAAATTCCTCAGTGACAAAGTGGTGAAGAGGCCAGAGGAGCGAGTGAAGGTAGTGACCGAGCTCAGTTGCCCTATTGGGCTTTCTAGCTTTGAGCTGCCCCCACCAGAAGTTAGGCTCTGTTCCCAGTGACTGCTGGTGGGAAGAGTAGAAAAGATTTATAATAACTGGAAGAAGCTGGGCAGAGCATCTGAATGAGTGGTGGCTTTTGTCTACTGTGACTGCTAAAGCAGTGACTGCTGGTTGCCAGCCCTTTGGGAGAGGGTTCCTTCCTGTGTGGGAAGCTGTGCTCTCAGCACATGGCAGGAAATGAGACCCAGTATCATAAACAAGAAAGCTCTGCATGTTCTCTGTATTGGGCAGTGTTGCTCAGGAGATTTCAAAGGCTGTATGGCACAGCTCTGTCCACAGTTAGACTATCTCTGAGCTTCACAGTGGAACAGGGCCACACAGAAGGAACCTCCAAGGGAGAGGTTGGCAGTAAATCTCCTGGCTCCCTTCTATCCTATCATCTCCTCCTGAGGCTGCCATGTACCAGGCTCAGTGAGTTGTGTGTCCAAGTTCTACTGAGCGCGCACAGCCACCAAAAGTAACTTTGCCAGAGTTCTAGCTCTAGCTAGACATTCAGTGAATGCACTTAGGGTTCAGAGAGTAAATTTTTACCGAAGTTCATTCTCTCTTTCCACCTAGAGTTGTCAGTTTGGATTTTTTTGGGGGGTGAGGAAGGGACAATACTGTTTTGTAGGCCCAGCTATAACTTGCTGTATAGACGGTATAGAAATCCACCTACCTCTGCCTCCTGCATGCTGGGATTAAAAGCATACACTACTAGATCCACTTCTACCTTAGTTTTGATGGTATTTATCTGTTTTTTTATGTGGGGTCCAAGGATCAAATTCAGATCTCCAGGCACTGAAGAGATGCTTCAGTGGTAAGAACATTGACTGTTCTTCCAAAGGTCTTGAGTTCAATTCCCTGCACTCATGTGGCAACTTAACTGTCTGTAATAATTGTTCCATGAGATTCCATGCCTTTTTCTGGTATGATGATATATACCCAGACAAAGCACACTTATGCATAATGTACATAAGTAAAATCAATCTTTATGGTTTTTTGAGACAGTTTCTCTATATAGTCCTGGCTGTCCTGGAACTCACTCTGTAGACTAGGCTGGCCTAGAACTCAGAAATCCACCTGCCTCTGCCTCCCAAGTGCTGGGATTAAAGGCATGCACCACCACTGGCTAGCTATAAATCTTTTTAAAAAATTCAGATATCTGGGTCTAAGTGCCAAATTCATGGGAATAAAATACTCTTTGTTTTTAAGGGTAGGACCTCGTGTAACCCAGTCAGCCTCAAACTCAGTACATAGCCGAGGGTGACCTTGAACTTCTGGTCTACCTGCCTCTACCTCCCAAGTGCTAAAATAAACAGACATATGCCATACCTGTTTTTATGCAGTGCTGGAAACTGAACTCAGGGTTTTGTGAAGAAGCACCATGACCAAGGCAACTTATAATAGAAAGCATTTAATTGGGGGATTACCTAAATTTTAGGTTAGTCCATGATCATCATGGTGGGTAACAGACAGGTATGGCTCTAAAGCAGTAGCTGAGAATTTTTACATCCTGATTCATAGGCAATAGGCAGAGAAAGACAGTGAGCTTGGCCTGGGCTTTTGAAGCCTTGCTGCCTATCCTCAGTAACACACCTCCTCCAACAAGTACACACTCCCCAATCCTTCCAAACAGTTCAACACAGGACTAAGCATGTAAATATGAGCCCTTGGGGACCATTTTCATTTGATTACCACACCCTTTACGAATCTGGGAAAGCTGTGGACTTAGGGCTCAAAGACTTGTTTTTGTTTGTTTGTTTTTGAGACAAGGTTTCTCTGTGCGGTCCTTCAGTCCTCAAACTTGCTCTATAGACAAGCCAGACCTCAAACTAACAGAGATCCACCTGCCTCTACCTCCACCTCCCAATGCTGGGATTAAAGTGTGTACTGCAACTGCTTGACAAAAATGACATTTGGGGGCGGGGGGCATGTTGAAGACAGGGTTTCTCTGTATAGCCTTGGCTGTCCTGGAACTCAAAAGGCATGTGCCTTTAATCTCAGCTTCAAAAAAGACATTCTTAATCTTAATGAAGCTAAGATTTTCAATGGTATCCAAACAGACTGCATTAAGCCAATATTTACATGGAAAGACTCATCAGGAAAAATACCAAAAACAGCTATTACTTCAATTCCTTTCAAGGGGGGGGGGGGGGGCATGAGCTTTAGATAACAACATGGGAGGAGTACCCGTGGTGATAATAAAAACTCCTAGTTTTCCAGCTAAGAGTGAGAGGCATTGGTACAGGGTACATCCACCCACCCCCCAAATTCCTACTTGGTCATTGCATAGCTGACTCTGGGCAAGTCCTACCTTACTGGGCTTTGCTCTTCTTTTATATGAAGAAAAGCACTAGGCTAGATAGTCTCTGTCCCTCCCAGCTCATCTGTTCTGTGGATCTAGGTGGGGATGACTGTTCACTGCCGTATCATGAAGATCGATATTGAAAAGTTCAGTGCAGACCTGACCTGCCGGACCTCAGACCTCATGGACAGGAACAATGAGTGGAAGCTGCCCAAGGACACCTACTACGACTTTGATGCCGAAGCTGCAGACCACAAGCAGGAAGAGGACTTGAAACGAAAACAGCAGCGGACCAGTGAGTGACCCTCAGGAGGCTTGCACCTGAATATAGCTTATACCAGGGACCTAGGCCGCAGATTTCCTGTACGTCGGCTTACCACGCCTCAGTTTCAAAGCTCTGGAACCTAGAGACATGAAAGGCAGGCATGAGCAGGACTGGAACCCACAGTCTCCCATGTACATTTTGCTAAAGTTCATTTCCTCAAACAGCCTAAGAGCTGGGGCTAACACCTCATCCACATCATGGAATCCAGGCCCAGAAAGTGTGACAGTTTCTCAGTCCCATGGTGGGTCAAAAGCTATCTTTGACTGTCCTATCACTGTCAGTTCCTAACCTGTCACCTGGTCCGTCTCTTCCTGCCTTTTTCAGCATACATCAAGCGAGTGATTGCACATCCGTCCTTCCATAACATAAATTTCAAGCAAGCAGAAAAGATGATGGAGACCATGGACCAAGGGGATGTTATCATTCGGCCCAGCAGTAAGGGTGAGAACCACCTGACAGTGACCTGGAAAGTCAGTGATGGCATCTACCAGCATGTGGATGTACGAGAGGAGGGCAAAGAAAATGCCTTCAGCCTGGGAGCCACTCTATGGATCAACAGTGAGGTGGGGGCCATGCCGGAACAAGTTCTTTCTGGTTGTTTTCACCTGACAATAACTTGGACACATTCATATATTTTAGTTATGCAGAGCAACAGAAGCTCGCTAGTTTGTAGCATAAGTACTAGCTTTATTTTCCCTTTTTTGTTTGTTTGTTTGTTTGTTTTGTTTTTCGAGACAGGGTTTCTCCATATAACCCTGGCTGTCCTGGAACTCACTCTGTAGACCAGGTTGGCCTCGAGCTCAGAAATACGCCTGTCTCTGCCTTCCAAGCACTGGGATCAAAGGCGTGCACCACTATACAGTCTGGCTTATATTTCAATGTTTAAAATAGCCTAGAGACAGCTATTGAGGAAGGGAAAAAATGCAAACTCATGAGGTCTCTGTCTTCAACAAGGAAAAATCTAAAATTTGCTGTTGTTCTTAAATACCAGGAAATCATCACAGTTAGTACCTAAAACACTTTATGTGCCTGGCGGTGGTGGCGCACACCTTTAATCCCAGCACTTGGGAGGCAGAGGCAAGTGCATTTCTGAGTTCGAGTCCAGCCTGGTCTACAGAGTGAGTTCCAGGACAGCCAGGGCTAGACAGAGAAACCTTGTCTTGAAAAAACAAACAAAAAACAAAAAAAAAAACCCACTTTCTGCTGGTAAGTAGTGTTTGGGATGTAATCAAGCCAGCTGATGAGTTGAAGGGACTTTGCAGTGGAGTGAGGGTTAGCAGGATCAGGATGTCAGACCCCTGCCCTCTTGTCTCTTGAGGGTGGGTTTGATGAAGGGCTAGAGTCTTAGCTGGATGTGATGTATGAGACCTTCTGTTCTTCCTATAGGAATTTGAAGACTTGGATGAGATTGTTGCCCGCTATGTCCAGCCCATGGCTTCCTTTGCTCGAGACCTTCTGAACCACAAGTATTACCAAGACTGTAGTGGTGGGGACCGAAAGGTGAGCATTGGACCCTCTGGACACCTTCTTGGCTTTCATGGGTGGACACTAGGGAGAGCGTAGGGACTCAGTGATGAAGGAAGTATGTGTGTGTGTGTGTGTGTGTGTGTGTGTGTGTGTGTGTACCAGTCATTGTATCCCAAGCATGCTACCATCCCAACCTGTCCCCCTCATTCTACCCCCCAGAAATTAGAGGAGCTGCTCATCAAAACTAAGAAGGAGAAGCCCACCTTCATCCCTTACTTCATCTGTGCCTGCAAGGAACTGCCCGGCAAGTTCCTCCTGGGATACCAGCCCCGGGGTAAACCCAGGTGAGCACTGGTGCTGAGATGCTGCTGCCTTTGGGGTCCACACATAGGCCAGGAGAAGGCCACGCCTCTGCTTGTACCTCGTTGTCCTCTTACCTGTTCAGAACAGAAGTCATGGCTGACACACATGTGTCTAGGCTGTGACCCAGCACAGGATCCTAGGCTCCATGAGAATTTTTTTTGTGACTTGTTTTTGGTTTTTTTTTTTGTTTTTGTTTTTGTTTTTAAATTTTGTTACTTCTTTTTTTTCTTCTTTTCTTTTCTTTTTCTTTAATGTAAGTTGATTGTGTTGTTCTCAAGCATGAACTTTGTAAATGATAGTGTTGTATCATGGTGTCAGAGGTTGGACATGTCCAGTAGGGACAAAAACCAGAGTCTCCTAGAACTAGAAAAGGCGTCCCCTTTACCAGCACTGCCCAAGCACTGCATGTTGGCATAGGCAAGGGTGGCATGCTGGTCTTCTTCCACCTTTCCAGAACTCTTAGCACATGATCCCTCACTGATGCCTCCATGTACATATGTTGTACCTGCTCTGCTGCCTTCCATGTGTGACTGGCAGGCTGCCTTTTTTGACATTTCTTTTCTTGCACCCCTTTAACTTACCTTGAGCCTGGGTCCAGTTTCCTTAGGCTGATCTGCTTAAGTCTATTGTACACTCTAGTGATAATGCCTGCTGTCCTGACCTGACCTGACCTGACCTACTAGCGGAGAAATATACATCTGTGCTCTAGCTCTGTACCGGTCACATGTGAGACATTAAGTAGAGCTCTGGGGCCTGTGCCACACTTGGCACCTGGAACATCATGCTCCTTTCTGAGGTTGCTTCTCTGCCACATCAGTGCCTTCCACAGAGTGGCAGCCAGGGCCATGTAAGACTGGAAATGTTTGTTGAAGGCCAGCTAAGGTGACCTGAAATAACAGGTTCAACACAGTGGCTTCCCGTAGAAGGGAGCACAGACTCCCTGACCTATATCTTTGTATGGAGATTTAGGAAGCAAGTTTGGGCTGGGTCCAAGTGAGGATTGCACCATGCTTAGCATTGTCTCTTAGCCATTGTTGGCTCTCCTTGAGAGAACCCGACACTGTATGGCTCTGTTGATTGCCTTGTGTACTTGCCTCACCAGTCCTCGTGACTCGGTTGACCTTATGGGCTGTAGTGCTTGGTGCAGTCACATAGGTGGTAAGTGCAGCACTCAAGCTAGACCCAGGTCCAAGATGAAGCTAAAGCCCATCCTTGTAGCCACTCTGTTACTCTCAGAAATATGGAATGAAGGCAGACTAAGCACTTTCTAGAGTACCAGAGAATTCTCCCTGCTTATCTGGACCTGCCGGGATGTCTCTTCCTACCTGACGTTCTGTAACCTTGATATTACTCTCGCCCATAACTGCGCCAGTCAAGGCACCCTGTCTCCTGTCAGCCTCTAGCACAGCTCCTCTGGCAGCCTGTACTCAGCACAAGGTCATGGCCTTCTTAGCCTTGACCGTGCTCTGTCATTTGCAGCCTCTCCCTCTCATCTCTCCTCCAGCACCCATTATGGCCAATGTGTGTATATATATATATGTGCATACGATTGATATTTATTTGGTGGCCACAAGTGTGTCTTAGAGTTGCTATGGCTATGATGAAACATCATGACCAAAAGCAATTTGGGGAGGAGAGGGCTTATTTATTTGGCTCACACCTCCACATCACTGTTCATCATTAAAGTCAGAACAGGAACTCAAACAGGGCAGGAATCTGGAGCCAGGAGCTGATGCAGAGGCCACAGAGGAGTGCTGCTTACTGGCTTGTTCCTTGTGGCTTTCTCAGCCTGCTTTCCTATAGAACCCCAAGACCACCAGCCCAGGGGTGACACCACCCCACTAATTTAAAACAAAAACAAAAAAAGACCTACGTGCTTGCCTACATTCTGGTCTTATGGAGGCACTTTCCCATTTGAGGCTCCCTCCTCTCTGATGACTATAGCTTATATGTCACATTGACATATAACTAGCTAGCACAAGCTGTATCTAATGCTTGTTTACTTATAAAACCTCAGGATAGAATATGTAACAGTGACTCCTGAAGGATTCCGGTACCGGGGCCAGATTTTCCCAACTGTGAATGGACTCTTCAGGTGGTTTAAGGATCATTATCAGGATCCTGTACCAGGTGAGTTCTGCTGTACCCTGTCTATCAGCTGCCTCGCCCCTGTTTCAGCCTCTTAGTAGCAGGGAGGGTTTCTATCTACTGGCCTGTACAGCTTTCCTTCGCCGCTCTTCCTTTCCTCTTCTGACCCTTGAACTAGGAAGCCAGAAGCAACTCTCTTGAGCACCATAACTGGTTGTATCCATTTCTTGCAGGCATCACTCCCAGTAGCAGCAGCAGAACTCGGACCCCTGCTTCCATCAATGCCACCCCAGCCAACATTAATCTTGCAGGTACGGTGTTTGGGGCTGAGACTTGTAGGGTAGTGAGGAACTAGAGGGACTTGCACCCTTGATGTGAACATCTATATTTACAGATCTGACACGAGCTGTGAATGCCTTGCCTCAGAACATGACTTCACAGATGTTCAGTGCCATTGCTGCTGTGACAGGACAAGGACAGAACCCCAATGCTACCCCAGCTCAGTGGGCCTCCAGTCAGTATGGCTACGGTGGCAGCGGAGGAGGCAGCAGCGCCTACCATGTATGTTTTTGGGGGGGGGGCTCTTCCTGAACAGGATGAGGAAGAGAGGGAGCAATCTTATAAACATTCATATACAGACCCAGATCCTCTAGATACCTCTAGCCATGCCCTCTACTAGAAGCATCATATGCTTGAGCCTAGGAACAGTCTCTAACAGATGTTCCTTACCTCTAGCACATTTGATAGGGAAGGGAAAAGAAAGGGCCTGATAGCTGGATGGTGGCGGTACACACCTTTAATCCCGGCACTTGGGAGGCAGAGGGATCTAAGTTTGAGGCCAGCCTTGTCTACAGAGTGATTCCAGAACAGCCAGGGCTACACAGAGAAACCGTGTCTCAAAAAGTAATTTTTTTAGAAAGGTAGAGGGGGGCTGGCCTTTGCAGAGATCCTTGTGGGATATTTGGAACCTTCAACCTACCTAAGGTATTCAAGATTGGTGGGTTACTGTGTTTGCTGGTGTTGTCCTGCTGGGTTCCCTTTACTGCCCAAAATATTGCTTGAGGTGGGTCAGCTGGAAAGCACTATTCAGAGCCAACTCTTAGAGTCTTCCAGAAATTCACAATAAAGTCAAGCATACCCACAACATCCCCCATTTCTCTGTCTACCCCTCTTCAGGTGTTCCCAACGCCAGCCCAGCAGCCAGTGGCCACACCACTAATGACCCCAAGCTATTCCTATACAACCCCGAGCCAGCCCATTACCACCCCACAATACCACCAGCTCCAGGCCAGCACTACCCCACAGTCTACCCAGGCCCAGCCCCAGCCTTCCTCCAGCTCCAGACAACGGCAACAGCAGCCAAAGTAAGTACAGAGATAGTAGATAACACAAGCTGGTTACAACTAGGAGGAGCAGGGGGTGTCGTGTGGCCCAAGGACTTAACATAAGCAGGTACTGTGTATCTTCTTGAAAGCCAAGACCTATGAAATGCTCCCATAGGCATTGGTTTCTGGGGAAAAATAAAAGACCAAGGCAGGTTGTTTCTTGTAAATGTCAGGTTCCTTTCTGTGAAGGTGATTTCTCACCAGTGACTGGCAGGAAGGCTTCCCTTCTCAAAATTCCAGAAGAATCCTAGTCTCTAAGGCCTTTCCTACCTGTTCTAGGTCCAACAGCCATGCAGCTATCGACTGGGGCAAGATGGCCGAGCAGTGGCTACAGGAAAAGGAGGCAGAACGACGGAAACAGAAACAGCGGCTGACCCCACGACCCTCCCCCAGCCCCATGATCGAGAGCACCCCCATGTCCATTGCTGGCGATGCGACCCCACTCCTGGACGAGATGGATCGATAGGGGGCTTGTTCCTCGGACTCTGGTTACCTCTGAAGCTCCAGAAGACCTGGCCACTTTTAGTCTCACTCCCTGCCCCTCTTATTTTGTCCATAAAGTGGCGTAAAATGACGTTCTTTTTAGTGGTCAGCCTGGCTGGATGGCAGGCTGGATGACCTTGTGAGCCTGGTGTGCACCAAGCAGCAAGTAGCCTGTGCTTGATCACCTGTCCTGGGGCCAGGCTGGGAGACGAATGTAGCAGGGAGGAGAGCAAAGGTGGAGTAGTCGGTAATGTCCCTGGAAGCCATTTTGAGTTTGTGCCCTCACCTGAGACAGGCTATAATGAGGCATCAAGCTCAGCTTGTATATGTCCCCAGCCTGTGTGGGGAGACCGATGCTATTTATTCAGTTTGGGGCAGGAGGGAGAGGAAGGAAAGTGCTTCTGGTCCTGATGTCAATACCATGACTGTGAGGGTCATGTGGAGCAGTGCTGACCTGCCAGTCCCTGCCTGCCTGCCTTCCCTCATCACCTAACTGCACCTGCTTCTCACCTGTCATTTGAATAAACAGTGTTTGTATAGAGCACTTGCCTAGGCCTCTCTAGCTCCCTCCTCTACAGGGCTGCTTCAGCAGTTTGGAACTCCAAAAACTTCCTCTCATAATCTACCAGAGAGTCCAGGATTCATTGTCTGGGGTCACCTCCCTGCCTGCTCTGAGCCCCATGACCCTGTGTGGGCTTCTTCCATCTGTTGTTGGTTGAGGTGGAGTCTCTAACCTAGGTTGGCCTTGGCCTTAGGGCAGTCCTGCCTCTGCCTCCTGAAAGCTGGAATTACATAAATGACACGTGTGCTCTTAAGGGGTTTGTTGTTTTGTTTTTGTTTTTTGCTTTTGAGACATGGTTTCTCTGTGTAACCTTGGTTGTCCAGGAACCAGGCTGGCCTTGAACTTAGAGATCAACTGCTTCTGCTTCCCAAGTGCTGGGATTAAAGGCGTGTGCCACTACCACTGGGCTTAAGTTACATTAAGTACATGTGTGGATGTGTGCATGAAAAACCAAAAGAAGGCTTTGACCCCTTAAAACTGGAATGATAGGTGGCTATGAGCAACCATCTATGGGGGTTGGGAACTTGGGGTTTTTTGCAAGAGTGCTCTTAACTGCTGGGCCCATCTCTCCAATAGCGTCTTAGGTTGGCTGTCCTATTTGTAAAAAGAGAAAGGAAACATATACAGGGCAATATGAAATCCTGGGCCTAGCAGGTATCAGCCACCAAAATCTGTGAGCCATACACACCCGTTTCCCAGCTGGCCCTTGGTCTCTGATAGCCTCTGCAAGTCAGTTCCTGGCCCACCGGTCCCCTCACCTGCTCACCTTCTGACACATAGACCATGGGAAAGGAGCTGTTTCCATGCCCCTTTCCCTTCTGGCTCAGTTAGCAGCCAGCCCCCTGGCTCTGGTTCTTTCTAAGGCTGTTTTTCTTCTGCACATCTGATCTCCCTTCACAGAGGCTTCATCCACGGCGATTTAGTGCGGGGGGACAAAGCCTTTCGTCCTTTGTCTCTGCTTGGGTTGCACTGCTGCCTGCATTTGAACTTGTGCCCACTTTTTTTCATTCTTTGTGTCAGTAGCAAGGGCTGGCCTTCTACTGGAATTCCTTTTTACTTTCTCCAGCGTAACAGGTCTGCTGCAAGGGTGGAGAAGGACTGGGACCACCCCAGCTAGGAAAGAAAGAGCATCTCCTCCACAGTGCCGCAGCCCTTCCCCTTGGGGCCACTTGAGGAGGGAGAGGCAGGCTAAGTGAGTGGCAGGTTCAGTTTATTGAAGACAGTATTGCATAGTGCTGCCCACCACAGAATGGATTTGACAGCACTGTCCTCCCACCTCCCACCCACTCCCCAGAAGGACTCTTTCACCTGGTCCTAAGAGGTGTTCTCTCTCCCTCCTACCTAACTTCCCATAGACATATACTTCCTCCTTGAAAGCAGGATTGCCCTTAGAGAATCCCTGCACCCCTTGACCCTCTAGTAGGCCCAAAGCCAGCCACCTCCCACGAGAAGAGGCCCTGTTAGAGGGAGAGAGAATAGCAGTAGGGGGTCAGTTACAGGCTTGATTTATTCACTCTGGATGCCCTAGCCTCAACTGTGATTAGGGTTGGGCACTGGGGGAGATTTTCTCTTGCTCATTTTCCGGGTTTGTAAGTTCTTTGTCCCATTCTTTTTGGCCTGGGCAGAGGACTTTTCTTTCTTTCTGGGCGATGATGACTCTACAATATCTTCACTGGAGGGCCTTTCTTTACCCCGCCCATAACTGTCCTCGCTCTCCAGCCCTTCCCGGCTTTCTGGGCTGGACTCTGATGTCCTCACTGGTTCTCTTGGGCTTACTGATTGGCTCAAGTCTGCAGGGGAAGACTCTGACTTCACTGGGCTTTTTTTCTTAGTTAACTTGCCTTTGGCATTTTTCTTCAAGTTTGCCTTTTCATCCACCATCTCCTCCTCGTCTTTCTCTTTCTCCTTTTTCTTCTTTATATTTTTGATGACCTTGCCTTCCTGACACTTGTCCATGGGGCTTTCAGAACGCCAGATGGTGATGGGCACTGATAAGTCAGGAACCCCAGTGGCTGACTCTGTGTTTGGGTCAGTGGGTCTGGCACTGGGACTTAAATGTTTTTTGTTGGAAAGCCGGTTCTCTTCCGAATCCTCATCCTCATCATTTAGGTCATCTGTCATATATGTATAGTGGGTGGGATGGTGAATTATTGCCACCGAGACGGGCCTATGGTTTCTACACCTGGGAGGAGGGATAAAAGAAATTAATGGAGTTGAAGCAGGGTACCCTGGAGTCCTGTCCCGTCACCACTGGCCAGCTGGCACTCACCAGCTGTACCAGATCCGCTCCACATACTCTTCCTCTGGGATGAGTTCAAAGCAAGGGGCATGGATGATGTTGAAGCAGGTTGAGCCCCCGTCTTTGGAGCAGGTCGGGCCTACATCTTGGGAGCTGCTCCTATTTGTGTCCTGAGCAGTCCTTTAGCCTGCCACACACCATACTCAGCCAGGCCCCCATACCTCCACGATTCCCCAGGGGCCCAGAGGGACAGCCAGCTGCTTCTGGGCTTGGCCCAGGCTGCCAAGAGATTTCCCCATTCATTGTTCTTGGAGCAGAGCAGGGATTAAAAGTTGGGGCTAGGCCAGTAGCACCAGGCCAGACCTGAAGAGGGAAACCTGAAGGGAATGGGTCCCCATGAAGGGGGCCCTCACCTAGATTCACAGTCGCAGTGGCTGACAGCATGCATACATCGGTTGTGATGGCCACAGTCCAAGAAGGGGCGGATGAAATGCCCAGGACAGTGCTGGTGTTTCCAGCAACATCTGTCTGTCTCCTTGTTCTCACCTGAGGGAAGAGGGGTCTGGGTCACTTGGAGGCAGCCGAGCACATCTCAGTCAAGGCTTCAGAGTCCTCTGCCACCTGGTTCCCCACCAGCATCAAGTGGTTATCCTCAGAGGTGATGACTCAATTTAAGTCCTACACTGCCCTGTCCCCGTATCCACTACAAAATGCTGCCTTGGACTCAGAAAGAGTGCCACACGTGGGATATAGAAGCTTCCCTTGTCCCTTCCTCTTTCCTGTGGGATCTGCTGCCTCCTGCCCTCACCAAGCTGGCCATCACCAGCTCCCACACTCAACGGTAGGGATGGCCAGGGCCCTCTTGTCTCACAGAAAATCCCACAGATGCAGCCTCAGTTCTGCCACCTGCAAGGGCCCAGATGGCCTCCCTGCACAACCTCGGCTGTACTCCACCCGAATGGCACCCGAGGTGGTGGGTGGCAACCTGACTAGGGTGGAGGTTACCACTGCAGCATTGTCTTGTGTCTCCTCCAAGCCTCTTTCTGCCTCTTGACACCTCTCTTTGGTCTTTCCCTAATCTTGACTAATCAAAAGCTTAGTCTTGAGCTGGAAGATGGCTTAGCAGGTGATCGGGGAGAACTGCCTCCTGCCAGTTGTCCTCTGACCTCCACACATGCCATGGTTCCACATCCACACAGAATGCTGAACACCCCGCCCCCGCTTGTGCCCACCTACAAATTAGGCAGCATGATGCCTTGTGTGCTCCCTTTCCCAGACACAAGAGAAGCTACTGGGGCCGGAGAGGGTTCTCACTTCTTCCTGAGTTATAGTTTTCTCATGGGGCTTCCAGGGTTTCATCTCTGACCCTACCTAGGGCTCCAGGCAACCCCTGATTCCTCTCTGTTCCCATCAAAAAGGTTAACATGCCTCTCAACAGCCCTGCCTCCTGCCCTCAGTCTCAGAAGGACCCTACCGAAGGTGCCAGAGTATCAGGCAGGTATACCCAGGAAG
This sequence comes from Montemys delectorum, assembly GCA_019843815.1. NCBI lineage: Eukaryota > Metazoa > Chordata > Mammalia > Rodentia > Muridae > Montemys > Montemys delectorum. The sequence goes on along the minus strand of JADRCD010218433.1, from coordinate 51,152 downwards.
AGGGTGTAGAAGTCCATTAAAGTGCACAGAGGAAGACAGTGGGTGGACTAAAGCTCTCCTGTATTCTGCCTTCCCTTCCTTGAGGCTCCTGGGTTCCCACAGTACCCCTCACCCACTTAGTGCCTTTTCTCGACAGGGAAATTAAGGGAGATAAATATGTGCAGCCAGACCTTGGACTTTCACCCCTGCCCTTTTTTTTTTTTTTTTTTTTTTTTTTTGGCACTGTTAAATTGAGGCAAAGGGCAGCATAAAGACATACGCTCTGGAGTCACTCAGGCCTGAGGCTTGTCTGTTACTTTTTTTTTTTAAAGATTTATTTTTTTAAAAAAAAATGTATTTAAAGACAGTATATGTGAGTACACTGTCGCTGACTTCAGACACAAACACACATCATTACAGATGGCTGTGAGCCACCATGTGGTTGCTGGGAATTGAATTCAGGACCTCTAGAAAAGCAGATGGTGCTCTTAACCACTAAGCCATCTCTCCAGCCCTAGGTTAGAGCAACTTAAGATAGTTCAATTTTCTGAGCCTCCCTTATCCACAAGAAGAGACAGTGATAGCTATTGTGCAGGGTTAAGAGGACTTAATTCATGTTTTGAAGATCTCTGTGTACTATAAGATACTCTACAAAGGAAAGGGGCCTTCTGGCATTGTAGGAGACAAGGTGAGGAAGGGGTTCTCTCCACTATGTGAATCTTGGGGAACAAACTCAAGTGGTCAGGATTATCAGCAAGGACCTTTACCAACTGAGCCAGTTCACTGGACCTTCAGGCATCTGGGCCATCCCATCAAGATTCCTTCCCTCCATCAACGTCTTAACTTTCACAATAAGGGGTAATGTAGACCCTTATGGGCCATAGGCCCCCCTGGACCCACCTTCAGAAAAGGTAGATAGATCACTGCTGGAGTCCACACTAGCCGGGTATCCTCTTTTCCAGCTGGGCAACCTGGTTATATCTGAGAGTACAAAATGACAGCAGTGACAGCAGCTACCTCCCCATGTCATTCATTCACCAAACATTTTCAAAAAAACAAAAACAAGCAAAAAAAAAACTCAGGGTAATCTTGAGTTGGGCCCAGTTATATATAGGGGATGCAGGAAATTCAAAACCAAGCCACTGTCTCTGTAGCTGAGGGAGGGGCAAAGAAAGGGAGGCAAACAGTGTCACACAGCAGTGTGATAGAAATGGCTACAGAACAAGTGCCACCTGCCAAGACTGGAGGATGAGGACTATGGCTCACATAGAGGAGGCTCCAGTGGAACAGGTGGTCAGTGAGGCATTGCCAGAACCTGTCCCAGGTGCCTGGAGCCTGATGAGGGTGGCCTGGGGCCACCTTGGCATGGGGCCTTGAGTGACCTTTTTGTAGGGTTGGGGATGGAACCCATGGCCTTGGACATATGAAACAAGTGAACTATACCATAGGGTTAGCTTTGTCTTGGGGGAAGGAATTAAAAGAGCACCCTCCTTAGAAAATGAAGCCAGGCCAGGCAGTGGTGGCTCACGCCTTTAATCCCAGCACTTGGGAGACAGAGGCGGAGGCAGGCGGATTTCTGAGTTTGAGGCCAGCCTGGTCTACAGAGTGAGTTCCAGGACTAGAGAGAGAAACCCTGTCTTGAAAAAAACAAAACAGTGCTCGATTCATCAACAAACATACTAAAATTGAAACCAGACAGACGAATCTGCGCAAGGGTGACACGCAGATTCGTGAAGCGTCCCATATTAAAAAAAGAAAAAAGAAAAAAGAAAAAAAAACAACAAAAATAAAAAAGATTATTCTCAGCTACATATCAAGTTTGAAGACAGTTTGGGTTACATGAGACCTTATCCTTTTATTTTAAAAAAGGGGGTGGGAGAGAAAGAAAAGAGAAAAGAGGAGAAAAAAAGGAAGAAAGGAAGGAAGGAAGGATGCTGAAGCAGGGGGATCTCTTGAGTTTAAGACCAGCCTGGTGTACAGAGAGTTCCAAGACAGCCAGAGCTACAGAGAAACCCTGTTTCTAGGGGGAGGGAAAAGAGAAAAGAAAAGAGGGGAACCTGGGAAAGGAAAAATTTACATGTAAATAAAGAAAATATCTAATAAAAAAATTAAAACAAAAAAAGAGAGAAAAGAAAAGAAGGGCTGGAGAGATGGCTCAGCTGTTAAGAGCACTGACTGTTCTTCCGAAGGTTCTGAGTTCAGATCCCAGCAACCACATGGTGGCTCACAACCATCTGTAACAAGATCTGACACCCTCTTCTGGAGTGTCTGAAGACAGCTACAGTGTACTTACATATAATAAATTAATTAAAAAAAAAAAAAAAGAAAGAAAAGAAAAGCTGGGCAGTGGTGGTGCATGCCTTTAATCCCAGCACTTGGGAGGCAGAGGCAGGTGGATTTATGAGTTCGAGGCCAGCCTGGTCTACAGAGTGAGTTCCAGGACACCCAGGGCTACACAGAGGAAAAGAAAAGAGAAGAGAAGAGAAGAGAAGAGAAAAAGGGAAAAGGAAAAAAAGAAAAGAAAAAAGAAAAGAAAAGAAAAGAAAGCCTTGGGTCTTAAAGCAGGCTGGTCAGCCCCTCCTGTTTTCTACAGCATTGCTTAAAATTCATCAAATGAGCCAAATGTGATATCTCATAGCACATGGGAGCCAAAGTCAGGTGGATCTCTAAGTTCAAGGCCAGCCAGGTCTACAAAGCAAGGTCCAGGACATCCAGGGCTACATTGTGAGACCCTGTCCACCCTCCATCCCCACAAAATTATGAAATGATGTTGCTCCCCTCTGCAGATAATAGCTGCCTCTTATCAGCAATCCCAGCCTGGGGAAGAGATGCCACTGCGTCCTATTGTTCCACCTCCCTCTCGCTGTACTGCTCTCCATGACATTTTGTTAATGTTTATTTCTATATGCATGGTTGTTTGGCCTACCACAGCCACAGCCTTCTCCCTTGCATGAATGTCTTTGTACCAGATTTGTGCAGTCTGTGGAGGCCAGTAGGAGGTGTTAGAACTAGAGCTCTAGAGGGTTCTGAGCTGTCATGTGGGCACTGAGAATGGAGCCCAGGTCCTCTGGAAGACCACTTGATACTCTTACCCACTGAGCCATCTCTCTAGCCCCATTATGAACATTTTCAAATAGAACATTTCTCAATACTTTCTAGCACATGCATATCTCCCCTTTCTTTTCCAAGTCAAATTTACATTTACGAATTCACCCATCAACTCCACCTCTTCTCAGTGGTCTGCCCCTTTATCAGAATAGGTTTGGCCAAGGTTGCTAGCAACTTCTCATGGCCAGCCACAGCCTCAGCCTTTTCCTCTTAACTGTTAACAAGTTACAAGGCCCTGGCACACTGTTCCTTGGAGTACATGAAAGCCCTAGTCTTCAATTGTTTCAAGACAAAGAGTTTCTCTAGGTGGCCCTGGTTGTCCTGGAACTTGCTATGTAGACCAGCCTGGCCTCAAACTCAGAAAGATCCTCCTGCCTCTATCTACCAAGTGCTGGGGTCAAAGCCATGCACCATCATACCAGGCTTGATTTTTTTTTTTTTTTCTGAGACAGGGTTTCTCTGTGTAGCCCTGGCTGTCCTGGAACTCACTTTGTAGACCAGGCTGGCCTCGAACTCAGAAATCCCCCTGCCTCTGCCTCCCACATGCTGGGATTAAAGGCGTGCACCACCACCACTCGGCATAATTTTTTTTTTTTAAGATTTATTTAAGTGAGTACACTATCACTGTCTTCAGACACACCGGAAGAGGGCATCAGATCCCATTACAGGTGGTTGTGAGCCACCATGTGATTGCTGGGAATTGAACTCAAGCCCTCTAGAATAAGTCTGTGCTCTTAACCACTGAGCCATCTCTCCAGCCCTCCACTATACTTCTTTTTTTGTTTGTTTGTTTTTGTTTTTTGGTTTCTCAAGACAGGGTTTCTCTGTGTAGACCTGGCTGTCCTGGAACTCACTCTGTAGACCAGGCTGGCCTCGAACTCAGAAATCTGCCTGCCTCTGCCTCCCAAGTGCTGGGATTAAAGGCATGCACCACCACTGCCCTGCCCGGCTCCACTATACTTCTTAAACTGGTAGTCACCAGGGTTTGGGTTTTGGCCACATGCCAAAGAAAGAAAGAAAGAAAGAAAGAAAGAAAGAAAGAAAGAAAGAAAGAAA